>OU015500.1:44876472-45011472 GCA_907164885.2 Dolomedes plantarius
TTGCCACAGGAAATGATAAACTGCCTTATTTCAAGTATGAAATAACGCTGCGAGACCTGTATATCTGTAAGAGGGGACCATACCCTCTATTAACCCATCTATTAATCCATTTTTTTGTTGTTTATTCTGCAACCGCTGTTTCATACCTTCCGACTCCAACGAGTGTTATGAACGATCATGCGTGTGTATTACAATTATTGAATGGTTATTTGTTTTGTACTGTATCAATGTATGTACATATCCAAGTTCATTAAAATCGGTACAGTAGTTCTAGAGATAATCGACCAAGTCTGCAAATTCTCTTAATTTCTTACACCAGTGTAGATATAGGAATAAGTAAATACGAGTGTCTTTGTTGAAAACCATTATTCATGATCAATAGTCATTTTAAAGAAAATTATTTTATATTTTTTTAATTTTTTATTTCGATTTTGAAGGCCAAAAATGTAAGTATACATTATTTTTAACATTTTTGTGCTCGGAAAGTTGGTTTCACTAACTTCTAAAACTAGGTAGACTAAATTACACCTAATATATACAACACCTAATATATACAACATTCTATGTAAGCACCAAAAACATTTTCTTTGTTCAGCAAAATTGCATTTCGTTGATCCTTTTTTTCTACAAAAAGGGTTTCATTTCATGTAAAATATTGTCAATAGATGTTATTATACAAGACAAATTCTTAGTGTGTACTTATTTCTACCAAAAACGTCATCAAAAAAGAGATCCATCTGTACCATGTATTTCGTCTCAAACCACTGTATTGTTAGAGGGTTAATTCCTTATAGCAGTGTGGTCCAACCTTTAGTTACCCGAGGGCCAATCAAACTTTAGTATAGGAATGTGAGGGCCAGAGCCATTCCGGAAAGAAAACGAAATACATATTGCATTCAAAAACTTTTATTAAAATTTATGTTAAAAGAAATTTAATATACTAGTTTAATATACCACTTCATTTTACATTCGAGAAATCAATGTGATGATTGCCACTGCTTTCCTGATACAAGTTTATCAATGTCCCCTGTAAATTCAGTAAAGCAAAGTCTCAGGCTCGATTCCAGTGAAGCACTTTCAATTCGATTTCTCGTCTTTGATTTAACTTGTTTGAGAGCAGAAAAAGCACTTTCGCATACATATGTGCTGTCAAACAGCGATAACATTTGCAGATAGAATATGGCCGTTACTTAAATTTTAAGTAATGTCTTTACATTTAAGTCATTACGTTTTAAGTCTTAAAAACTTAAAGCAGTAAGAAGGGTAAACGATTTTTTTCCAAATGTTAAATTAAAATATTTTTCCAGTAAGAAGGGCAAGGGCCAACAAAAATGAATTGGTGGGCCGCAGGTTAAACCACACTGCCTTATAGAATAGCACTAAAAGTTTTGTTTCGAAAGCTTTCAAATACCTCTAGCACTTCTCGACCCGCTTCGCTCTTTTTCGCTTAAATGTTCCTGTGGGAAAATAGCTGAGAACTCTCGCTAATCACCTTAACAGATGTGCTGGTAATTTTCACGGATACTTACAACTTGGTTGGGGGTCCATCAGTTTCTCCCAATATGAATTTGTTATGGAGAGAGACGGGTCGTTCTTTAGGGTCATCAACTTAAGGATGCTGTTTTTTTTTATTTATTGAAAACAGTTTTGTCGTACCTCAGTACAAACACCTCGGTACAAAGAATGCTCAAATTAGAGTCTCAAACATGTGGTTTTAGTCAACAAACATTTTGAAAAATTCTCCCGAGGGCTATAATGCTTTCAATTAAGATCGAAGATTGACATTCCAGGTGATAATGGTATAAAATCAGTTGTATTTTTTGCTATCCAATTTACAAGTGTTGATTATTTTTCCCATACGGAGAAAAGAAAGAAATGTCATGCTGATCTAACAATTTAGTTTCCTTTTTGAAGTGATTTTTGAATTGAAAAGGAAATATAAGAAGGTTTGTTCTTTTCTTGTGTTAGGGGTAAAAGGCATTGCAGGTTTAGTTTCTTCGAAAGAAAGGTATAATTATTCCCCTAAACAAACACATTCATACACACACACACACACACACATATATATATATATATATATATATATATATATATATATATATATATATATATATACGTATGTGTGAGCGGTTGTTGTTGATTCATTTGCTAATTAAAGTAAAATAAATCAAAACTAATTGAAAAATACTATTCTAATAAGACTGAACTAAACTTACTTCCTAAATGTCTTTAGTGGTGCAAAATTTATTAATGTTATTTCTATAATACAAGTATTTAGATAAGTACTTCAAGTATAATTTTAAATTTAGATTTATAAAAAATTATAAAAATAAATTCTGGGAAAATGTTTTACTGTGTTGCGAATTAAGCGGCCTACATTTTTTATTCTAAAAGCCATACTTTCCATCCAAGACTCATATGCTCTAAAGAATAATATATCAAACTATTCAAGACTTCATATCAGAATTTTAAGCCATTCTGGTCCGCACGCCACTGGTGTCAGGTCACCTCAGGTCTCTACCCAGTCCTCTTTGTGTGGGCACCATTTCAGTGAGGATATATATATATATATATATATATATACAGTCGAACCTCCATATATCGAAGTAGAAAATTGCGCGAAAAAAATTCGATATATGGAAATTTCGATATATAGAATTGAGCTTAGTCTTATCATAATTCTCCTAAAAAAAAAAATTAAAGCTAATTTTCGTATACGAAACTCCATTTCTAATTTATATGCGAATCCCATTAAATGAAAGTTAATAACTAAAAAATGAATTAATATGAAAGATTTATTGATTACTACATATCTTAAAAAAAGCACAATAATGCAGACAGTGGTTACAATTGTCACAGTTACATTCTTTAAAAAAAAAACTACGAATGTCTTGATGAACAGCTAGTTTTGCGGAAAGTTCAAAGAAATGTTCGTATTTATTCAGTCCACTAAAAACTTCATCAGGGACATTTTCCGCGAATTGAAGTCCACGACGTATTGTTTCAAACGCCAAAAATTGGGAGATTTTATTCTAAAGTGGAATAAAATCTCCCAATTTGTCTTGAAAAAAATTTCGATATATAGAGATTTTTTCGATATATAGAAACAATTTTTCTATGTAATGAACATGGAGATTTGCTAAGAGTTCGATATATAGAAAATTTCGATATAGGGAAGTTCGATATACGGAGGTTCGACTGTATATATATATATATTACTGTTGGAACACTTGCCACGTACACTATGTATGATTTTCTAGATACTTTTAATAGCCATAAATTATTCTTCAACTTGTTTATTCTATCATTATGCTTTCTTTTGTTCTAGTGATAGTTCTTTAAGTCATCGTACCTCGACTCCGCATCTGTGCCATTCTGGTCCGCACGCCACTGCTGTCAGGTCACCTCCAGTCTCTACCCAGTCCTCTCTGTGTGGCCACCATTTCAGTGAGGAGTTTCACTTCGCTGCTACTAAGCCCATGGACGAACTGGCTGTAATGGCCATGGTGAAATCTGAACCAGGGCTGTATCCATCCGCACTGGTGTATCCGGCAAGTACATCGGCCTACGACGCGGCTGCAACGCTATCACACCTCCATGCCGCAGCTATCAATCACGCATAACATTGAAGCAACATTAAGTCAGAAAATTTCCATGAATGTGCAAATTGATTTGCAAGTTTCTTTGTTTGGAAGCACCTATTAAGTTAATCTACACGTGACTCAACAAATAACAAGTGACGCAATATGCGTCCTAATGTCTCAACAATCATTAGTCATTGAAACACACCCATTCATTCATAAGCTGTACGATGGAATGATTTCTAAAAACAAGAAATCACTATTTCAACCATCTTGGTGTTAAGATGAAATGATCATGACCTCCTGGTTATTCCATTCCTAATGATGGTGAAATTTCACTTCTCATAAACTTGGTGGTGAGTTTTCAATGTACAAACTAACTGGACAACTTTAAGTATTCTGCTTTTATGCAGATCTCGAGTTCGTGTGTGATTTAAACCCATTTGAAAACTATCAGGAGTGGACAATTCAAAGAACTATATTCAGATTTATAGGGTGAATAACACTATGGTATCCATCCATGTAAACAACAATTAAATATCAATAACTGAGATTAATAGGTATTTCAAATTTTCATTATGTTTTGTGAGAACTTCTAGTCTTTGTCCACCTTAACACTAATGTGAGAGCATCTGAATATCATTTGCATTCGTCGGTTATATAGTTGAAATTTTAATTTCGGACGTAATTTAAGTTGAATTCTAGTCGGCAGAACTGCTTGATTGCATGATATATCACTGTTTGAAGATCATCAACAAAAGATATCCTCTTCATTTCCTACTATTGTGAGACTGTATTGATTATGATCCACGAGTGGAAAGGAAAATGATGTTAATGTAAAAATTCATCGAAAATTTTTTGAATAGTAATATTGAAATATCTATATGATGCTTCTCATAATAGATTAAAGGCGAATATAATACTCATTGGTAAATATGTTAAAAAAATTTTCACAGTTGTGTATCCGGCTTAAAATAGAAATGAGGGGGAAATAGGAAGGTTGGTTTTCATCGTCAAATTCTTACATAATTTTTTTCCCTTTATGGTTGTCTTGTACATGGTTTCATTCGTGATTCATGGTTGAAATATTTAAGAACAGTTTATACTAATGGCAGTTTAATCATTTAAAATATTTATGTTATTCTTGACATAATAAACCTTATTTTTAGCAGGCCATCTAGAATTTGTTTATGACGGTTAGCGAAATTAAACAGCTTGCAAACTACCATTTAAACTAGTTTCGGCCATACAAACTAGTATATAACTGAAAGTATTTCTGGCCTATAGCAGTGCACCTCTTTTATTTCAGACAAACCTTGTAAATGGTGAGTTTATTTTATCAACCCCTTGTCTAAAAGAAATATAAAAGACCATACCATTAGCAATTTAGAATTAGAACACCTGATTCTTTCGAGCACTCTCTAATTCTAAATTTATGAAATTAACATTACTTCCATGATCGAACACAGGGAAATTATTATTAATTTTAGTCTAACTTGAAACATCAAAAAACTTATGTATGGATATTGGCAGCAATATGTCTATTCCTACTTAAAATTTTGATATGCTGATGAAATAGGAACGACATTCTATAGAATAAGGGTACTAATATCACTCATTTTATAAATTCTATATTGTTTCAAAATATTTTAATCGAAGATAAGACATACGTGAAAGAAATTTTAAGTTATATCTAATATCCAGACATTCAAGATTACATCTTACTTGGTTTACCGATGTGTGATATAAGGGCCACGAGTTTAATCCTTTTAAGGGATTATAGCCTCATAGAAATGAATTATTGCGATAAGAATTCTGTTGAATAATGAAATATATGTGAACGACATTCACTCGGAATTAATTTTTGTTGCATTGCTTGAACTCTTCCATACATGCATCCACTTTTATAGTTCGAAATGAATTACTCTGGTATTCAAAAATTTAGCTAGGAAAATTAAATGATAATTAGGAAATTTTATAAATTTCAAACAAATATTTTTGGATCAATGCATAGTTATATATATATATATATATATATATATATATATATTATGTCCATAAATTCACCCCCCTCCCTTCCACTTCCAATAATCTTGCACAGAGAAGGTACTCAATCTACTTTTATGTATTATATAAAATATTTAGAACAGGTTAAGCAATTTGGAATAAAAATCACGGAAAAGTGCCGAAAGAACGGATGGTGTGCAAGGGTTTTGTAAAAAACTTGAAGGAGAAGCCCTAAATATAAATATGAAATTTCTATTGTGATTGTCCCCCTTGAGGTTTAGAAACGATGCTAAGATTGAACACTGCAAACATACTTAAGAATTATTAATGGCGTATTTCATAAAGTCGTCAAGCATCATGAAGGATTTGGCTCAGACAGGAAATGAGTATATAACCTTATACTTTGGTACAACCGTTTACTATGACTGGGAATCGAACCTGTGCCTAATTGTGGAGTCCATGATCTATAAAGCTCCACGAGGTGAGATGACTCGGATTCAGTTCTCTCGTCCTAGAAGATGGTCGTTACTCATAACTAAGCAGTTTTAATTATTTTTATAACACACTAGTCAAACAAAGAAAGTCTGCAAGATAAATATATAAAACAAGTCTAAGGTCTCGCAGTATATGCGAAAAATCTCTTGTATCATACTATATAGTCATTTATGCTGATTACACAGAGAGAGTGAAGGGCATAATTTATTCATAAATATTTGCCTTTGATTGACCCACTAAGCGTTTGAGGCTCCCTTTTTTTCTGTCTCTTTCTTTCAACGTTTCAAACGAATTATTCCATCCACTAGTTTGCTATTCAAAAACGTCAAAATTGTGCCATCTCAGACACTTTTGAACACCAAATTGAGGAACGAATAATCTTTCACACACACGTTTTGAGTTGAGAGTATGTGACGGAAAATTACGTCTCAAATGCTTCGAGGGTTAAATTTGTATCATAAATAACTGAAACGAGTTCAAACAAAGGTATAATAGGTGTTAAAGACGATTGCACGAAATATCGATAGGTTTTTCATAATTTGTAAGCGGAGGACAAATATTTATTAGTCTTGTTATGTCATATTATGTACTATAAATGTAATATTTCCAAAGAGGCAATTGTATTTTTGGAAAATTAATTTCTGATTCTTAAACATTCCGAATCCGTTCTCAAATTTCTTTATGTTATGTTTATGAAATTTGATGTAAATGTTTTGACATTTGTGCTTTTTTATATTTTGAAATTGTGTGTGTAAAGTTATTTTATTAAATGTTATAGAAATTATTTCATCTGCTTTGTTTCTTTTGTGTATGTATTTTACACTCATCAGTTAAACGTTTCTACATCAATGTAAATTGGTTAGTTTTATTTGCAAGTAAATATTCAGAAGAAATGTTCAACAGTATATTTATAACGCTATTTAGCAGCAGTTTTTGTTGCGTAAGAAAAAAAAATAGGTTTAATTATGTGAAGCTTATAAATTTAGAAGCCACTATAGTATAATGAGTATAGCCACTATAGTATTTATTTGGCACTCATCAGGGATCTCCTAACCCAGTGGTCGGCAAACCGTGGCTCGCGAGCCACATGTGGCTCTTTGGCCCCTTGAGTGTGGCTCTTCCACAAAATACCACGTGCGGGCGCGCACGTATAGTGAGATTGAA
Source organism: Dolomedes plantarius (assembly GCA_907164885.2). Classification (NCBI taxonomy): domain Eukaryota; kingdom Metazoa; phylum Arthropoda; class Arachnida; order Araneae; family Dolomedidae; genus Dolomedes; species Dolomedes plantarius. Next base: position 44,883,720 of record OU015500.1, read on the forward strand.
ACTTCGTGATGACGTTTTCTTATTTCTATTTTTACATACTTAGTTGGTGTTTATGTGTCTATCTTTAGGTGAGTACTCTGAAGCGACTTAATGAGAAAACATTTCTAGACAGATTAAATGTCAACGCGTATCGTCAAGTCGTATCTTAGCATCGTGTTTTACAATGTATTACTTCCAAGAGCGTGTCTCCGTAGAAAACACTAGACTAGTCAAAATGGTCTTCGAATATAACCAACCAGCAAGTAACCTTAAATTAGTTTCAGCTTTATCAATAGCAGTTGACGAGTCTTCTGACATAAATGATACAGAGCTAGTTTCAATTTTTGTACGATTTATTTCATCTACAGGTCCTAAAGAAGAACATTTAGAATTATTGTCTATCAAAGGTCAAACAAGCGGAGAGGATATAGCAAATGCTGTAATTGAGTGAATTGAAAAACATCATATTCTACTCGATAAAATTATCTTAATTTCAACAGATGGGGGCGAAAAGTATGACCGTCGTAAGAAACGGGTTTGTTGCTATTTTTAGAGAAATTCATCCAGACGCGCTTTGTGCGCAGACATTTAATCAACTTGGACAGGGATGGTGAACCTGTGACCCGCGGGTCTCACAGTGACACGCGAAGCAATTTTAGACGACACGCGAGACGATCACATTGTTTTAAGATCCATTTTTTAACTTTTCAAATTTTAATTTTCATTCGTCGGACTGACAGATCTATAATCTAATTTGTACTAGAAATAATTTTTAAAAAATAATTGTTTGAAATTAATTTTTTCCTCTTTTTGCCGAACAGAAGTCTTAAAAAACTCTTCTTCAGTACTAGCGAATGCAAAAGAAATATTTGAAGAAAGATTGTCCCAATTTCGTGAAATGAAGTAAACTTAAATTATCCTCTTTCGATTGACGTCAAATTGATTACTTAAAAACGGAAATGGTTGAACTTCACAGCAGTGTTGTACGGAGGAATAAATTTGCAGAACTAAACGTAAACTTAGAAAAAAAATTACAAGATATGGAAAATTGTGACGAATATATTTTAACAACAAGCACTTAAAATATTATTTTAACTGAATGGAACTCGTTGCCTAATTCGCTAATGTCAATGAAAAACTTAACAAGTGCTCCTTTGACAATGTTTGGATCACCCTACGTTTGCCAACAGATGTTTTCGACAATGAATTTTATTAAAAGTGAGAATATAAATCGCCTCGGCATCGACTTGTCCGCTGAGTGTGTACGATTAAAAGTTACAAATATTGAACCGCGTATAAATAAATTATGGTCCGAAAGACAACAACAAGTGTCACATTAAGTTCGATCATTTTTGTACTTATTTTTATCCTGATATTGATAGTTTTAAATAAATCATAATAAAAAGTTAGATTTGGTTTTGTTTTAAATATATATCGTATAATTTTTTTAATTTCCGAAGGTCTTCCAAAGACCGAAAAAAAAATTTTTAAGTGACACGCGGTTTTAATTTCTACGGATTCAAGAAATTTTTTGACACGCGTTAGAAAAAGGTTCGCCATCCCTGAACTAGGAGATGCGAGGCCATTGTTCATATTAGTGTTTGTCTGTCATTGTTATGATTTAATTTTATGGATACTTTACAATTTAATTTTATCTATAAATAATATCGATATTAAGTATGATATCAAGTTTTATTCAACATACCTATAGTTTAACTAAGACATAAAACTTTAAGTACAGTTTATTACGTTAATTTTAGGGAGCTCTGTGGAGTGAAAGAAAATGTAGTGTCGAGGATTAAGAAAGGTATGTTGAGATGGTTTGGACATACAGAGAGGATGAACGAATGGAGATAGACGAAATAAGTATACAAAACGAGTGTTGGTGGAAGAGTTGGAAGGAGTCGACCTCAGAGCACGTACCTCATTCAGATTGAGGACGTTTTTAGCAAAGGCCAGCTTTGAAGTATCCTAATTAAATTACTAACAATGCACCTACCTATATAGTTTGAGTTTAAAAAAATTTGGCTCTCAAAAGAAATTTCAATCGTTGTACTGTTGAGATTTGGCTCTGTTGACTAATGAGTTTGCCGACCACTGTCCTAACCGAATTAAAAAATATTTCAGGTAGTCTCTTCTAACGAAACTACCTCGGGTTATTAAGGTAGGATTACTTATCATTGCTTACCTCTTTTGCATGTATATATGTATCTATATATATGTACGAATGTTTGTGTGTGTGTATATATATATATATATATATGCATACTTTTCTGTTTAACTGTTTACTGCTTGCCCTAGCGATACTGACTGGGTTTGGCACTCTGCCAAAATTATAACTCACGACACAGGACATCTGAAATTTTTCTTTCCGGAGGACCGTTATGGAGGAACGTAATCCTACGTTAAAACTGGGATTTTTGAGTTTTGAAGCCAAAGGCTTAATAATGCAAATCTGACAAGGAAAAACTTCGATTAAAAATGCATGATTAGATGATAGATTTAATTTTACGTTACTACTGAATTATTTTACTCTTATAAAGTAGGAGCAAATATAATACGGGGATCGGTAATCAAGGAAGAAAAAATCATAAACTCCACTTGCTACCTTAATGAAATTCAAAGCTCAACTATTATGCAGTTTTTCGGCCACTCAGAAAGATATCAATAAGTTAGTTGATCATTTTCTTACACCAGTGGTTTTTAACCTTTTTAATTGTTAACACCCCCTCGAATCTGAAAATAAGCTCTTGCACCCCCTTAAAAAATGTGTTTCTATTTTTTATTTAGGAAAAGATAGACTGCAAGATAATTTATTTATTGCGTTAAAAATAATACATTTACAGTACATACTATATTATTACATATAAAACAATATCTACATTTTAATGGCTACGTTGTTGTTTGTTCATAATAAACCTTTTAAAACGAGGCTCTTCTTTTTTTTTTTTTTTTTTTTTTGAAAGAGCCACAGGTAAGTCATTAAATACATTTAAGCGATTTCTGGCTTTTGTTTTGATGTGCAAAAGTGATGAAAGACTCATTTCACAAAGGTAAATGGTAAAAGTGTCTCTAATGCTGCTTTTGCCAATTCTGGAAGTTATAACTGAACTATTTTAAGTCCAGTTTTTCAAATTCCATTTCAATACGTGCATTAGATCGTATTGAGATAAGATCCTCTTTTAATAAAACGTTGTCGTCCATTGAATTTAGGTCAAACAAAAATGGATTGAGTATCCATCAATTAATTTTGTTTATATTTCCCGTGGAAAAGTATCCATCAAATGATTCACTCAATTGGTAATTTTCATTAAAAATTTAGAACCCTCTCTTGCACCCCTGGAAATGCTCTCTCGCAACCCCGGTTAAGAACCACTGCCTTACACTTATCGAGTGCATTTATTTTCAACCAAATCTGACATTTCGCAAAAATTTCGTGAAAAATGAGAGACAGTTATTAACACGGGGCTTCGAGATTCAAATCCACTGTTTCAGAATCAAAATTCAAGTTATACAGGTTTCCATTGGACTTAAAAAGACCTTATTTTTAAAGCTCTGCCTCCCCTTTTTTTCTGCATGTAATGTACCACGTAAGTTAAATTTCTGATGATGGGACTGATTTCTCTTTTTTGATACCTTCTTTTATACCTCGTAAAAACGTAAATATAGATTTTATTTGCTTTTGAAATAGCGGAAAGTTTACATACAAGAGAAAAATATTCATTCAAAGGAATTATACAATAAAACTTGTCCGCACGTTAGCTAATACAGCGCACTTTTGATTTTGAACCGTTGATGCTATTATATATCATCATCATTATCATAATTGGTACGACAGCCCCACGTGGGCCTTGGCCTTCTCTAGAAGTTTTCCCCAGTCTACCCTCTCATCAGCTTTAGATCTCTAGTTCTTAACCTTCATGGCACTAAAGATTATATATCAGATTATGTTAATAAAACTTTTGAGAGTGACACTTGGTTCTTCATTTCTTCTTCCATCACCAGGTTCTTACGGTACAAAAAGTCTTAAATAATAACTGTATGCCTTAATAACCTTCTTCCTAAGGTTACTCATACAGTTCTAGTGGTATTTAAGGTATAATGTCAATATAGTCAAGTAACAAGATATTATTAAAATATATACTTTTGAACCGCATACTTGGAAATTCATTTCGAAATATCATAGCATGGCTTGATGATACATTGGACCTATAGCAGTCTAGTGGTTAGAATTCGATACTAACGATGCTTGGTTCGAGTCCCGACCGTCACGGAGTGCTATCGTGCCTATGCCGGGTACGAGCACATTAAATCCGTGGGCCGGAAGGTCCCTCCGTGGGGTTTGTAAGGGTGGGAGGAGGATAGGAGACTCCCAGATATCACCTCTGTAGGTGCTCAGTGTAAACTTTGGTGGCAGCATATTCACCGGAAGACCTTAGTTGCTATGTCGGGCCCTGCCTGGTTTATTGGTTGCATTGGACTGAGTTCCCGATTCAGCCTTGTCTTGACAGGGGCGTCGGGATGTCACGAATATAAGATTAAGATACCGTTGTTATGGCACGTGAAAACTTTAATTTAGACTCTATTCCCGTACCTCTCATAATGAGGTACTCTTCGGGATAAATCATAATATGGATTATCCCAGAAGTAGTAAAGAACAGGTAGCCAGAATACCTGTAGTTTCCATGCAAATGTGTTTTAGGAGCAAGAAATGTTACCAAACAGGAGGAAATATGGCAGGAAGGACTTTATACGACAAGAAAAATCCCACTGTTTACTCAAGCTCCATCAGGAGAACAAAGTAATCGAAAAAAGTGTATGTAGTAGACATAATTATTAAGGCTGCTATGTACTAAGAAAAAAAATCGTATTTCCCTTTTCCTCTTCTTGCAGACTCTTGTGGTGGGAGGAGTCCAGTTGACAGTTCGAGAATTCCACCCCCCTCAGGATTGACATTTTGAGGGATTGTAATGGTTGTGATGGCTCTCTCTCTATAGGGGGGTTAAGCGCTGCCCCCAAATTTTTTATTTAAAATATATTTTTGTCAACTATTTACAGGTACATAAATGCTGATAATCAAATAAAATTGATATTGTCAGATATCCTGAACTTTTCTGCAAAGCGCTACAGGATTCATTGTATAAATTTCGTCCACCGAAGGAATTTATGATCGTTTAAAACACACTATACCAGATTTTTCCCCGAATAATTTAAATTTTAAAATATTAATTGCATTTTTTTAAAAAAACGAAAAATGTACACAAATGTAAAATTTCTTTCTCTATGACGGAGTACAATTAAAAAAAAAAAAAATCTTTGAATCCAAGTCAGCAATCCGTGGACAAATTTTCTCCATAGGTTAACATTGAGGTGAGCGAATCCAATAGGGTTAGTACATAGCAACCTTAATGCTGAGAGTAAATTTTATTGAAGTAGAGTTTTGGAGAATTGATAAATACACTATTTGATCGCTTGTTGTTAATTGGTTTGGAAATTGCGTAATAATTTGGCACATCCCCGAGTAGCTTTTTATAAACACAAATATCACACGAAAACTGAAACAGAGCTTTAAACTGTAGAGCTTTCAATATGTGCCCCCAAATCCTGAAACGATTAATCACGATTAAGCTGAAACCCCAAATAGAGACTCAAGTTCAGCGGTAAACCCTTTTCGACTGCGGCTCTTCATTAATCCTTTTCTCCGTCGAAACCCATGCCATTTGATGTACAGAGGGCAGGTGGTACGGCACGCGCGTCCCTTTTGTGAAAGCTGCTCAGGAGCCTAACCGATATCGGCTAGATCTCGCACTGGAAAGGATAAACGCAAGGCAAGTGGACAGCTGATTAATTTGGATGTCGATCGAAATTAATCAGTTGTCATTTGGCTGTGCTTACTTTTATGAACTTTTTGGAGGTTGTTCATTTGCCCTTCTTTGCATTAGAGATTTAAAATTCTCAATTTGCATTTTTCCCATCACTTCAAAGCGGAGCCAGAGACAATCATGAATACGAGGGATACGTTCACTAGGGGCTGACAGTAGGCCGGTTTCTAGCAATACTTTTGCAATCGGGTTTTGCGGAAAAAATTAAAATATGCCAAGCAGGGCATTTTAAATTATAAAAATAATTGATATTTAATAAAACATTTTAATACAGTGGAATCTCGATCTATCGTTTATCAAGGGACCAACTGAAAGAACGATAAATGCGGAAACTTAACAAAGCAATATGATCGTTGGGACTGGATAAAATGAACGACACATACGGAAAAACGAAGTATCCGAAAACGATGGATCGAGATTCCACTGTATATTGATAAATACCCCTTCAACAATCTCTTTCTTTTTCAAAGGCCCCAGCAAATTTACCATAATTTACTTCATTTCATACATAAATATGTAAATAACTTATTATAATTAATATTTTACATGACAAACAACTATTATTTGTGGAAATGGAGGTACGAACATCTGAATGCTCATGAGCATTGTTAAGGGGTTACATACCTTTTAAAGGCCAAGAGGCTCTACAAACATATCCCTATTTTTAATCATCAGTAGTTACTAAAATAATTTATTTAGAAATATTAAAATTTTACTGAGTTAAACACTCTTTTTTATATACACTGCTGGCCACCCAAATTGCAACACCAAGAAAGACAAGAGATATCACAACAAAATTTATTTTGTAGATAACATGTTGACCAAGTATCAAATGATTAAATTTATAGACTTCTGTGAAGTGTGGTTCCTGCCAAAATCAGTAGCCAGAGTAGCCGCCATTGTTGGAGATCATCGCTGCCACACGCCTCGGCATTGATTCAAAGAGACTTTGGATGAGTTCTTGGGGTACAGCAGACCAAGCAGCTTCCGCACGTTGCCAAAGTTGATCTGCTGTGGCAGCAGGGGATGGAATCTGGGTCAATCGTAAAGCAACCATGGACCACATGTTTTCTATCGGTGAAAGATCCGGAGAGCGAGGCGGCCAGGGAAGCAATTCAATCTGGCGATTGACGAAGAACCGTTGGACAATGCGTGCCACGTGTGGTCGCGCATTATCCTGTTGAAATATGACTGTGGGCAAGCCCTGAAGGTAAGCAAGGACAACTGGCTCCAACACCTCGGAGATGAAGCGCTGGCTGTTTAAAGTACCGGCAATGCGTGCTAGAGGTGTGCGAGAGTGATATCCAATACCGCCCCATACCATAATACCCGGTGCAAGACCAGTGTGGCGGTGCATAACGCAGCTGTTCAGCATCCTCTCTTCACGATGTCTCCAGACTCGAATGCGACCATCGTGGTGTTGCAGACAGAAGCGTGACTAGTCAGTAAAGAAAATTTCATTCCATTCTGCCGTCCACATCCTTCTGTCATCGCACCATTGGCAGCGGAGACGTCTGTGGTTTTGCGTCAAGGGTAGGCAAAGCAATGGACGTCTTGTGGACAGACCACTCTACTGTAAACGGCGTCGAATGGTACGCGCAGACACTGGATGATGCGTTACAGACTGCATGTGCTGTGCTATGGTTCGTGATGTGACTGAGCGATCCGTCACTGCCATGCGCACAATTTGCCTGTCATCACGTGAAGTGGTGCGCTGAGGTGGATGCGATCGAACACGCCGGTCCGTCGTACCCTCCTGCATCCAACGATCACATATCCGCATTACAGTTGTTTGGTTTCGTCCAACACGACTACCGATTTCTCTGAAAGATAATCCACAATCTCGGTAGGCCACTATCCTTCCTCTGTCGAACTCGGATACTTGATCAAAAGATGATCGCTGTTTTCGACGAGGCATAATTGATCGTTTTTTTGAAAAAAACCACAAGAAAAACACAGTTGCCGAACTTGAAATCGTCGAAATCTCCAAGCCTTAAATAGCGCTTTGAATTGGCGCCACAGGCGAGCGTGATGTGCGTCTGCGTTGAATTTCTAATCATTTGCATATCTCACCTCCGCTAATGCATGTTGTAAATTTCATGCTATTTGCATGTTTCCTTCAGGGTGTTGCATTTACAGTGGCCAGCAGTCTATATATATATAAACTAGTTGGTACCTGTCAAAACATGACGGCTAGATAGTAAATAAATGTACTAATACACAAATTATACTCAACACATCCTTGCCAAATGTTGAAAACCATAATAATGCGCAGAAGCAAATTAAAAGCGGCCTCGTGCTTAGTCAGTATCTAAAGCCAGATTTAAAAATGTCACTGAGCATGCGCAGAAAGCAAATGTTTAATTGTAAATTATCGCTAATTAAACAGCGCAAAATAAACAATTTCCATCAGGTTTAATCTTATATTTCACAAACATAATTATCATAAAAATAAAAATGGCAGAGAGAAATCTAGAGAGACACCTCGGCATTGAAACATGTCACTGAGCATGCGCAGAAACAGTGAGTTTCTAAAGCCAGATTGAAACATGCCACTGAGCATGCGCAGAAATCAAATTTTAATCGTAAATTATAGCTCATTAATAAAAATTGCAGTTACAAAAACTAAATTTGACAAATCTACAGATTACAATCTTTCGTTTAAGATGAAAATGAAGTAAATTGATGCAGCAGTTTTCTCTCACGGACTGCCCAAAAAGTCGGCTTAGCAACTTAAATATATAGATATGGCTCTCTATTTTTTCTACACTAAGATAAATATTTTAATTTTTTTAAAAATTTCAACCATTTTTCTTTTTCATTGGTTTATATCATTGCGCGCAGACTTGCGTCCGTATATTAATGAATATACATATTTTTTTAGTTTTAAAATTAAATGATATAATATTTCTTTTAAATGACCAACTTCGAAATCAAAATTCTTAGTTCTTCATAAAAAAGTTTTTTTAAAATTTTAAAATTTCGAAAAATTTGATAAATTTTCCTGAAATTAAAATTTTTATGGCAGGAATGACATAATAGTAGGTCATTTTAATGTACATGTTTATATTTCACGTGTATAAAATTTCATGGTATTCTAGCCAACAGTTTTGTTGATTTCATGTGCGCAATGGCTAGGGATACTTAAATTTCGCATAAGAAATATCGAAATTTCGCAACAAAAAAAAATGCAATACATAAAGTTTCACATTTATTTGCAAAAAATATATATAAATTTAAAAATTTCGCATTTATCAAAAAAATTTAATTTTACTTACTTGAATAAGTAAGTATCAAAATTCTTAGTTAAAAGCTAACATTGTAATAGTCTCCTCATTATGTTCTTAATTCTTTGCCTTCTGTCATTAATTACTATGTTGTACATACTAAACTTTCTCAGCATCTACTCTGTTAACGGAACTATAGAGGCTTTGTATAGCTACCTTTGCAAAGTTATGGTAGCAGCATTTCGTTGAAATTAAAATCTGTATAACAGCAACAGGGATCTCATGGTTGACTACTGTAAGTAGCGGAAATGCCCTTGACTTTGGCGCTCAAGAGACGTTCTTAAATCTACTAAATTGTTTCGCAAAACTCGATTGTTGATTTTTACAGTTAGATTTTTAGGTTCGACTCCGGTAAGGACAAAAACTGTCCGGATAAAATTCAGAGCAAATCCGAAGGAAAGTGAGATTTCTCAGTTAAAGATCGCGGATGGTCTTAGTTAAACAATTATGTTAAGGGGTCAGTGGACTTTCAAAATTGTGAAATTTGTCCAAAAATTCGATTTTTTTTTAATTTTATTGAATTGTGAAATACGGACGAGTAGGAATGTGTTGCAAAAAGAATTTTTAATTTCTGTGATTACTTTTCTAGTTATAGGCATTTGTATTTAATTTAGATATTATGTGGTTACTAATAGCAATAACTTTAAATGTGTTTTTTTTCAAAATAAAAATTTTCATGTCGTACGAATATTCAAACTGCTCCAGGCGCATTTGTAATTATCGTATTGCTTTGAAATTTAAGTTTTATATACTTAACTGTATATCAAATAAATCTTATTGAAAAAAATTTTGCTTCGTAGCTCAGATTTTCTAAATTCTGTACTTGAAAAGATGATTTATAGATATTTTGCGGAATAAAAAGGGTGTTTTCCCTAATTATTTTTTTCTCTTTATATTTTTAATGAATTCTTAAAATAAGCAATAGGTTTCATTGTTAGTTCTATAAGGTATCCTGTAAATAAAAATTACCATATTATATGCAAAAGAAATGCGCATGGAACATTTTTAATTAGGCCAATTTTTTATATAATTAATAATTCATAAATTATTAATATTTCATCTTTAAATTTTAACCACTTTTACATATCTATGGTACTAATTACATATTCAAATTTCAAACAAATCCATTCAAAAAAAAAAGTTAGGTTTGAAGGTCCACTGTCCCCTTAATAAATTATTACTATTATTATCTAATTTCGCTTAAAAAGCCGTTTTCACCGAAAAGTGCTAAAAAAATAATTTTCGCATTTATTTGCATCTATTTCGTAAATACGAAAATTACGTATCCCTAGCAATGACATAACAATGAAAAAAACAATGGTTAAAATTTTAAACAATTAAAAAATTATTTTGAACAATTAAAATTCTACGTTGAGATTTTCTACCGCTATCTCAACGTAGAAAACATTGAGAGCCATATTTATAAAGAGAGTGTTTAACTCACAGTAAAATTTTCATATTTCTGATTAAATTATTTTAGTAACTACTGATGATTGAAATTAGAGTCGAGTCTCTTGGCCTTTAAAAGGCATATGACCCCTTAAGTGCTCCAGTATAGGCTTTCATTTTTAAGATACTCTCTAGAAAAATTCTTCTTCTTACAGTATTATTTCTACTCGATCTCTATAATATTGCTGAGTATTAAGGAGTCTTATTGCATGTTTTTAATTTTTCTAAACTTCAGATAGACAAAAGTGAGTTTAACAAATAATGCAGAAAGTAGCAAATGGATATTGAACCCCCCCCCCTCCCCCCCCATCACCCACCATTCAAAAACTATATAGAGTTCAAGCTAGTTTCAACATCATACCGAAATGAGGGATTATATTTCAAGATCAGTATTCCTTTCGTGTTATTTATAATATAAAAATTGGAATTTAGGATTACTTGATATTATGAGAAGTACATCTGTGGAAATCAAAGAGTACTTTTAATGAAAACATTTTTTGGTCGATTTATCCCTCTTCCAAGCATTTAAACTTTTTTATAAAAAACTTTTTGGCTTTTCTTTTTGATTTTTTAGAGTTTTTTTAGGGACAAGACCCTTTTTAGAGTAGCTTAGAATGAAGTGAACAGGCAGTGACTACAGGGTAACCTTGTAAATAACCTTGATTAATACAGTTCCCAGCATATTGTGTATGAAGCGAATTCAATTTTTATTACCACATACACGTGCGATATCTGAAGCAAACCATTTAGTAATACATCCTTCATTAACTTTTTTCACTCTACGGAGGTTTCAATCTAGCGAGCAGGTGGTACGCCACGTGGCTTTTTTTTGCTAATAAATAGGCCCGGGGCACAAAAGCCCCGTGGACCACCGCATCAGATAACGTCAAAAATACCTGTTGCATCGCTCATAGGGATCTCAATAATTGGGAGTAATGTTTCTGCTTTCCACTTCTTTTGATTTTCCCCCCTTTCTATTAGGAGGGACTCGTGCTCCGTTTAACTCACCCCCACCCCCTTACGGAAAAAGGGAGATCCATTTAATTTGATTGTTGTACATCCCTGCAAGAGCCCCTTGTCCAAAAAGAAGGGGAGGACGTTATACGGTCTGATTAGGCCTGAATATTCATTGTTTGATGGCTATATCTGGGGTTAGGAGGATCGACAGCATATGAGTTTACGGATCAGATGCTAGTTATTACCCTAATCAAAGGGTTTGGTATGCTAGAATCGAGGATTCACCCTTTAGCCCTACATACACTGGGTATTATGGGATTATGAAACCTCAAACTAAAAATAAAAAAAATATCAATAGACTTTTCCTTAGTTTGAACAAATATATTTGAATTTTATAAGTTTTTAAGTTTGGGGATTTTTTTTTAGGGATGATATGAGTGATTAGAGGAGCTAATTATTAGATTATGTTGCTGATGTTCGTACATTGACCGACAAAATTTTGTTGTTTATCGCATTATTTTTTAAGATGATATGAGACGGAAACAATAAAATCAATTCATGCGGCAAGAGGCCAGGAATAAGAATATAAATAATAATTACAAGATAAAAAGAACTTTTTATATACCATGTTTTTAAATTTTCTGTTGAATCATATAAACTTCACAATTCTATGTATTAATAAATACTTTTAAAAATTTTTTTTGATGAATTATCCCATCAACTTGAAAGAAAATGAAGTTAATTGGAAGTTAACTTGCGTTTAACTTTTCTTTCCCGTCCCGGCTAATAGATGGCTGCACCACTCTACAAAGCAAAATTAACTGAAAACAACTGAAAATGAATTTAATTCTGCTTAAAGATGGCTAAAAGTATTAAAATAATGCATTGTCATCGTGTTCTGAGCTATTCTAAAACTTTCAAATGTCTAGCTAGTCGGGAAGTTAGTTAAAAATCTATTGCAAGATTTGTACGAGACAAACACACAAACACACAAGAAAGCGAGTTAATAAAAACATGGTAAAAATAAACTCGAAGATTGGTTGTAAACACCATAGTTTTTTTTTACTACATTTAATTAACAAATTTGTGTAAGATTGGAAAGAGAAATAACCCTATAAATTCTCTATAACAGGTAAAAGGAATCCTAATTAAGGTTGCTGTGACGGACTCCCGATCGAGACCCGGATTGCGGTTTTAAAAGGAGAGCGAACGGAACAGAAGTGAGGTAGCGTGGAACGATCTGGGAGAGAAAGAAGGGTTGTTCGTGTTTCAGTGTAAAAGAAGTATCATTTTTCGATTCTGTTGAGATATTATGCTACCGATATAGTGTGATGTGTTCCACACCAATTTTTGTGTTGTGTTGCCCCTCGTCTCTTCAATAGAAAATAAAGTTTGTTTTCCTGTTAATTAGCTGTCTTATTACGGTACAGCTAAAAATGGTGGCAGCCGCGGTATGAGAACATTCCACGTGAGGGGTGAGTACGAAAAGTGATTTTGTTATTAGGGGAAATGATGAAATTTAATTATTGTATGATCTAAAAAAAATTTTTTTGGCGTTTTGGTTACGTTCTTTTGAGTGTGAATAGAAGCATGTTATATGATAAATAAAAAATTGTTATTTCACTAGTAATTGTTGTAGCACGCCATGTGCTGGTATAGCAAAAATTTTGTAGCATGCCATATGCTGATATACATGAAATTTTGTAGGACGCAATGTGCTGGTATAATTGAGATTTTGTAGCACGACACATGCTGGTATAGTTGATATTTGTAGCACGCCTTGTGCTGGTATAGCAAAAATTTTGTAGCATGACATATGCTGATATAGATGAAAATTTGTAGAACGCCATGTGCTGGTGTAACTAAAATTTTTGTAGCACACCACGTGCTTATTTGGTTCAAAGCATCACGCTTTGTTGTACAATTGTTGTTATATTTTTGGTTTTGTAGCACGCCATGTGCTGATGTAATTATAAGCAACATTTATTTATGTGGGAAAACTCCATCAAGGCAGGCCCTGATTTTCCATTAGGCCCAGTAGGCCCGGGCCTAGGGGCCCATGAATGTTGAGGGGCCCCCCCCAAAATTTTATTTTAAAAGAAAAAATTCCCAATTAATTATTTTTTATTTTACCTTTTTTAATAGCAATTTTTTATATATATCCTTACAAATTTGATTGATAGGTTCGTCATATGTATAGTTATATGCAGGGCTAGATTTGAGGCGGAACGCGCCGGAATGGCGTTCCGGTACCTCTCTTTAGGTACCTCCATTTATCAATAATTTGGAATACCCCCCCCCCCCCCCCCCCGGAAGGTTACCGTTCCGGCACCTTTATTTCTAGAAATCTAGCACTGGTTATATGTATAGCCCATCATATGTATGTTATAGGGTATATAAGGGATTAATAAGGTTTTCTGGTTGCATTGTATTGGTGTTTTAATGATGAAGTTAATATGTTGTATTGCTTTTTGTTATTTGATAATGTTCTAGGCTTCTACGCTTCAAATAGTCAATTCTTGGTAAAATGGTACTTTCACAATGATTCATGATTATTTTTTTTGTGTGTCAATTTTGGAAATTTTACACCCACATCAGAGTTGGGGGGGGGGGGGCATTCCGAGTTGTGCCTATAGTCAAGAATTTTCTAAATCGGGCCCTGCATCAAGGAGATAAATTGCCTTACTTTCGGTTTTGAAAGCATCACGCTTTTGTTGTACAATTGTTTTTATATTTTTGGTTTTGTAGCACGCCATGTGCTGATGTAATTGTAAGCAACATTTATATAAGTGGGAAAACTCCATCAAGGAGATAAATTGCGTTACTTTCGGTTTTGAAAGCATCCCGCTTTTCTTGTACAATTGTTTTTATATTTTTGGTTTTGTAGCTCGCCATGTGCTGATGTAATTGTAAGCAACATTTATTTATGTGGGAAAACTCCATCAAGAAGATAAATTACCTTACTTTCGGTTTTGAAAGCATCACGCTGTTGTTATACAATTGTTATTATAATTTTGGTTTTGTGGCACGCCATGTGCTGATGTAATTGTAAGCAACATTTATGAAGTGTGAAACTCCTGTTAGGAGATAAATTGTCTTTACTTTTGGTTTAGCACACTCTGTGCTTCTAATTGTTCGAGTTGAAACTCCTGCTAGGAGATAAATTGTACTTAGTTTCGGTTTCTGCATCTTATGCTAAAATTTATATTGTGTCCAAAAAAGATTTACACAAGTGTTAGTTTAAGTAATTTTGAGTGTAAGTAATCTTGAACTATTTAACCATGGCTTTTCTTTGCAAAGCAAGAAAAAGTGATCTTCAGACTTTGGCTATTGAGATGGGGGAAAATTAATATAAGGGAAGAATTAGTGATAACAGACCTGATAATATTAATAAAAAAATCTAGGCACTATGAAGAGGAGTATGTGAAAAATCTTTTAGAAGGTATAACGGAAAATCGGTTAGAAGAGAGTAAAAACCAGTTTGAGCTTGGAAGGTTAAAAATATAAGATGAAGATAAGAAGCGCCAATTCAAACTAGAAGAAAAGAAGCTCCAATTCGAACTGGAGAAAGAAGAAAAGAAGCGCCAATTTGAACTAGAAGAAAAGAAACTCCAATTCGAAATGGAGAAATTAAGAATTGAAACTATGCAGGTATCCGTTACTGAGACTTCTCATCAGGAGCAAATTACGAATTCGCGAACTAATTTTATACTTCAGAAAATTCTTCAAAAATTCGATCCAAAAGAGGAAGATATTAGTCTATATTTGAGTATTTTCGAACGTCAGGCAAAAAGGGCAGATGTTAGAAAACAGGATTGGGTGACACAGTTGCTACCCCTTCTTCCGCCGGATATCATCCAGCTTATAGCGAGAGAGCCAGAGGAAATGACGGACAACTACGATTACGTCAAAGAGTTGCTCCTAAAGCGTTTTAAACTTAGCCCCGAGAAATTTCGTGTTAAGTTTGTGCAACATCAAAAGAAGTCTGATAGTTCATGGAGAGATTTTACTTTTGAATTAAGAAACTATCTTGAAGAATGGATACAAGGGTTGGAAATTAATACTTTTGAATTGCTGAAGGATCTGATGGTTACAGACCAGATAAAAAAACGTGTATCCAATGATGTTCGGGAATATTTTCTTGACAACTGGACTAAAATAACTTCAGCTACAAAACTGTCTGAGATGTTGAACGAATATGAAAGTGTACGGGGGAGTAGGAAATCCGAAAGTTATCCAACCTATGAACAAAGGAAGACTAGCAATAATTTCGAAAAGGGAAATCGAAAATATCAGAAATTTCCGGCTAAATCTGGACAAAATGAAGGGGATCAGGGAAAGCAAGACGTGTGGAAAGGTCAGAGATATGAATATTTTGATCGGCGAAAACCCTTGTAGTGTTATGAATGTGGGTCAGTGGACCATTTGCGACCGACTTGCCCTAAATTAAAGGCTCAGAAAACTTCAGAACAAGTGAACCAAATTTGTGAGAAACAAGAGGAGGAGAATTTGCTAAGTCCTTTTACAACATTAGCGGAAGTAAATGGGTTTACCATGCCTGTTCTTCGAGATTCAGGTGCCACGATAGACGTCAGATGTAGGAAATATGTCTCTCCCGAGATGTACATAGGCGAAACTATTTGGGTACAGCAGCCTTTGGACGAAGGTCCGACAGGTCTACCGTTGGCAAAAGTTAGAATCTCTGGTCAATTTGGTAGCATTGATACCAAAGCCGCAGTTGTCCGTTGTGAATTAGATAAGGGACGCTATATTTTAGGAAATCGAACTGCAGCCAAATTATCGAATTTACAGGTGGGAAAGGTTTCGATTTCTCATCTTAGCGCAGTGCAGACTCGCGCCCCAAAGGAAAGAGAAAATACAGAAAATGAAGAGAGTTTAGACCCTGAACAAGAATCTAAGCCAAATGAGGGTGCTCAAAATGAAGAATCTAGCAAGGAATTTGTAACGGAGGTCGAAGAGCAAAACGACACCTCTATAATCATTGATGACGAATTTTTGCTTCCAGTGGAAACCAATTCAAATGAATTTTCTCTCTTGAAGATAGACCATGAGCAGAAGTCCCAGAATGATAGTGAAGAATTACAGTCCATTTTCAAGGTTGTTAACAAAGATTCAAAAGGCCAAAACAAAGGATCGAAGCTTATGGTAGATAAAAGTCTACTATTCAAATGTCAGGAAGACCACCCAGAAGAATATAAGGATTTCATTAAGATTACTGGAACTAAAGATGGTATTGACAAAGCTGGGCATGAAATTGAGCTCATACCAGAGAAACAGGACAAATTGGCATTCGAACGTCTTGATATTTCAAGAGTTTACCATCCGTTTATTTCCGAACCTTTCAATGAAGTTGAAAATAAGATTATAAATGAAACTGGTGCCAGAGTGGATATCCCTCGTCCATCAGTGAACAAAAGTGAGCTTACTATTGCGGGGGATGAAAAAATCTATGAGGAAAGGAAGAGAAATTGTCTAGCAGTGTCAGTAGAAATTTCTAAAAATCAGCCCAAAAATATAATTAGATCACGTGGGCAAACAATTCAAGAAATTTTAGCTGAAACTGGTGTATCTGTTGAGATGCTACTTCCTGACTCCCGATCTAATACAATTAAACTTAGGGGTGAGAAAGCCAAGCTTGGACCTGCTCATACACTTGTGTATTCGAAGACAATCAGTGTTGTTACTGAACATGTAGATGCTCCCCGTTGGCTTCATAAACACATTATTGGGAAAAGAGGAGCTAATATTAAGAAGATCGCTAATTATTTAACTAAAGTTCAAGTGAATTTTGCTGATGGGCATGACAGCATTAATGTAGAAGGACCCCCTGATGAAGTTAAGGAAGCTTGCCGAAAATTAAAAGAAGTTACTAAAGAACTTAAAACACAAGTTGCCTATGCAGACATCACGATAACACCAGCTTTCCACCCTCATATAATTGGCAAACATGGCGCAAATATGAACCGTCCGAAGGAGAAGACAAAATATTTAATTAACGTTCTATCAGATGACAGAGATGTTCGATTTGAAGGGAAACAAATTAGAAAGGATAGAGATAAATTCAGTCAGGTTATCGTAAACTTTTCGAAACCTGATTTACCTGACAAGGTTGTTATTCGTAGACCAAAGCAAGATGCAGATGCTTGCTATAAATATTTACAGCGAAGAAATGAGTACAGCCTGTCTAAATTTACAAGGCTCTATCTATACCGGAAAAGGGTATTGTAAAATTGTAGTAGTGTATTTGTTATTATATATATATCCCATGATTATTTATTTTATTCCTTTAATTTGTTTTTGATTTGGATAATACATTAATGTGAAAATGTTATGTTTTGATGGATATTGTGTAAAAAATTAATGATCTGTAATGATTCTGTAATCAGAACAATGCTATGTAGTAGCAGAATTGGTAATGTTTTAAATTTAATCTACTATCTTTATTCAGTTGAAGTTCCGTTAATTATATGTTACATTTAAGTTTTTGTTTTTTTGTGTGTGCACCCCTAATAACTTTAATCACTTGGTACTTGCTTGTGTGAACTTCATTAGTAAAGGAATATGAACTCTACGATTAACATTTCATATTTGATGGTCCTGTATACCATCTGACTAACTTTTCCTTCGTAAAACTCTAGAAAAGTTTTCAAGGGGGAGGAGTTGTGACGACCTCCTGATCGAGATCCGGATTGCGGTTTTAAAAGGAGAGCGAAAGGAACTGAAGTGAGGTAGCGTGGAACGAGCGGGGAGAGAGAGAAGGGTTGTTCGTGTTTCAGTGTAAAAGAAGTATCATTTTTCGATTCTGTTGAGATATTATGCTACCGATATAGTGTGATGTGTTCCACATCAATTTTTGTGTTGTGTTGCGTTGCCCCTCGTCTCTTCAATAGAAAATAAAGTTTGTTTTCCATTTAATTAGCTGTCTTATTACGGTACAATGCAAAGGGAAGCCTTCTACCTCAAAAGACATGTTGCGTTATGCAAGATGATTTAAAATGACATAGCATATATACCGTAAAATCTCGAGTATAATACGCACTTTTTTTTTCACATTTTAGTCCGCAAAATTGAAGTTGCGTTTTATACTCGCGTACAAAAAAAAACGTAGTTTTAAACATTGGATAGACGAAAGTGCAGCAGCTGTAAGACATTGTCTCAACACGGGTGCGAGCGTATCTGCATTCCGGGATTCATCCACCCGCTTACTAAGCAGGTATTCCTTTTAAACAAACGAAACTCACAGTTCGTATCGGCAAGTGAGGATGATGATAGCTATATATATTACGACGGAAACAATAATTATGACATGGACGCAACAACAATAGATGAGCTGTATTCTAGTGAAAGTGAATAAGACTGATAATTTGACAGTATTTTTTGTTTTGAATTAACAATTTAAGTTTTTTTTCTACCGAATTTGACGTTTTCGTTTCTTTTTATTACAAGTTTTATTTGTGTTAATAAATATTTGTGCGTTTTTTAAATAAAATATTGAAAAGTTATGGGCGCGTATTATAGTCGAATTTTAATTTTTTTTCGAAAATTTCATGCAAAATCAAGCATGCGTATTATACTCGGGTCCGTATTATTGTCGAGATTTTACGGTATATATATATATATATCTATATATATATATATATATATATATATATATATATATATATATATATATATTTATTTAAGAGAGAGAGAGCTCTCTTATGTTTTCCTTTTTATACGAAGCATAAGAACTCTTCTTGATGTTTCTGTCTTCTTAATGTCCTCATGAGGTATTTTTTCCACCATACCTAAGGTTGCACACGCAAGAAATGAATAATCCCTACAACGATTACACAGGCCAACGATGAAAAAACATTTTGAAAAAATTTGTCTTATTCTTGTGGTTTTTGTGTTCTGAAACCGAATATGACAATAAAAAAGCCCTATCACCCACCATTTTTTCACATTTCATCGCACAATATTTAATGAAATGACATTTTTCGTGAATTCACCGCCATAAGCTAACCGCCAGCAATTTGGTTTTATCAAATTGCCATGTTTCTTATGTGAATGGGACAGTAGAGCAAGGGATCAACATTGGTCCAGAAAAATCTGGCCTGCAAGAAAAGCTTTAAAGCGTGGGGAGAAGAACATTCTGCACAAGAACCTCGTGGACCCGAAAAACATTCTGCTACCATCTCTACACATAAAATTAGGCCTAATGAAACAGTTTGTGAAAGGCTTACCCTAAGATGGAGCATGTTTCAAGTATCTCTACGAGAAGTTTCATCATGTATCAGAAGCAAAATTAGAAGAAGGCGAGTTTGTTGGGCCTAACATCCGAAAAATGATGTTTGATCCCAACTTTGAATCAAAAATGACTTTAAAAGTGAAGGACGCTTGGGTATCATTCAAGCAGATTGTGACCCAAGTTCTTGGGCAACAAAAAGGACCCACATTATATTTCTATTGTAGCCAACATGCTGGAAAAGTTCAAAAAGTTTGGCTGTTTATGAGCCTCAAGATTCACTTTTTAAACAGTCACCTTGATTTTTTCTCAGATAATTTGAGTGATGTCAGTCAGGAGCAAGGTTTGCGGTTTCATCAAGATATTAAATTGATGGAAAGACGGTATGAGGGCCGCTGGAATAACAGTATGATGGGAGACTACTGTTGGTCACTTCATCGAGAAGTTGAGCAAGCGATTCACAAGCAGAAGAGGGAAAGGAAATATAAGTCAATGAACACATAAAACTTATGTAATAAAAAGGTATTTTCATGTTTATACTTGAATAAAAGTTTGTTATTATTGTAAAATTTATTTATTTTTATTTTCTATGGTATGTTCGGATAATTTTCTAGTTTCCGACGAAGTCACATTGTGACGAAACTGTGGGTGATAAAAAAAACTGAGATAAGATACGGATTCAGCACCAAAAATTACATAAGAATCAGTTATTGTCGTTAAAAAAGTTTTCAAAAAGTCATTTTTCGTTGGCCTGTTTTATCAACAGGTATAAGATCTTAGAAAAGGATCAATCAGTCAATAATGCATACTTAAAGTAAAATTTTGTCTGCGTTATCCAATTTATTTCATAGTAAATATTCTCTAGAGATTTCTGAGGTCTGATAGGCTTTAAAGTAGGAATATCAGTTATAACCAATACAGTTAATTCGACTTCTGGTGCTCGTGATATCTACTTTAAATATAGTTTTATTCCGAAACAAACATGATGACTACGGGGCAAAATATTCTTCTCGTCGCTCAAGACTTGCCTGTAGCATTGCTTGCTGCCAAATAAGTTTGAAATGAATTAATTTTCCACTGAAAATATAACACTGCTCAATTCACTGGGCGGTGAAATAAACAAGTACCAAGCGAAATTATAGTTAGGGAGCTTTTAGGCCTTTTAGTTAAGTGGAAGCTTTTTGGATGGTTGGTTGGTTAAGAACGCTACGGTCAGTTTATACAACACATCGGCTATTTATACCGGGACCTACAGTTTAAAGTCGATTCCGAACGGATATAAACACCCATGCCAACAGTGGGACTCGAACTCACAGGTTCTTGACTAAATGCCAGAGCCATGGAAGCTTTTTGGAGTTTCATGCTTAACAAGAATAAACGATGGTATTTAACTGTTGGAATGTTGTAGCCTAAAAAATTTTGCATGACAATTTTTCTTATAGTGTAGGGGTGCATTAAGAAAGATATTTGAAAAATTGACCTTACATTTTTAAAATTAAATTTTTAAGCTATTTTCGTAGCATTTTTTTAAAGTTTGCATTTAAAATAACAATTTGAGGGTTGCAAAATTTATATCACGAGAAAGATCATAAAAATTCCTTTAAAATGTAATCTTTTTCAAATCTTTATTCCATTTTCTGACGTTTGGTGAATTTTTAAATATTAATTTTTAGAATTTAATTTATTAAATGCTGATTCCCGAGATTTCTTTTCTTTTTGTGATACTTTAAATAAATTTTGCATCACGTGCTTAACAACGAAATAAATTGACAAAAAAATATTAAAATACAGTAAAATATAAAATTTAACCACTAAAATAATTGACATGGAAGTTTTTAAGAATTTAATTCAAATTAGTATGTTTTATGGATATTAAATTAAATCTATGTAAAAAACAGTTCCGTGACAAACTAACAGACTTCCCACAGACCAAACCGCTGGACCTAAAGGGCTGAAATTTTGACAGTCGATAGGCACTGTCTGCAATTCAGATGATACCGTTAACTATCCGGTAGAGTTTTTAAATTTCTTTAAACCACCGGGTCTTCCATACTATAAGCTCTCTCTGCGGAAGGTCACACCCGTAATGCTCCTCCGGAATTTAAAACCATCGAAATTGTGTAACGGCACTAGAATACAAGTCAAAGCCCTGCATAAGAATTTAATCGAAGCTATTATTTTAACCGGGTGTTCTCAAGGAGAAAAAGTGTTCGTGCCATGCATTCCTCTAATACCCAATGACCCCCCCCCCCTTTGATTTTAAGAGACTGCAATTTCCCCTCAAAGTATGCTTCACCATCACGAAAAATAAGTGTCAAGGCCAAACTTTAAAATACGATGGCGTAGATTTAAGAGAAAATTGTTTCACCCACGGTCAGTTTTACGTATCTTGCTCACGGGTAAGTTCGCGGACGAGCCTGGTAATATTAGTTCCACCCAATGAAGAAACAAAAAATATTGTTTATAAGGAAATCCTCTAAAAAGCAATTTCATTATTACCATGTTTTTATCAACTTGCTTTCTTGTGTGTTTGCGTGTGTGTTTGTCCAGTACAAATCTTGCAATCGATTTTTTACTAACTTCCCGATTAGCTAGACATTTGAAACTTTTAGAATAGCTCAGAACACGATGACAATGCATATTTTTAATACTTTTAGCCATCTTTAAGCATAATTAAATTAATTTTCAGTTATTTTCAGTTAATTTTGTTTTGTAGACTGGTGCAGCCAGCTGTCGACTGGAACGGGAACGAAAAGTTAAATGCAAGTTAACTTCCAATTAACTTCCTTTTCTTTCAAGTTGATGGGATAATTCATCAAAAAAAATTTTAAAAAGTTTTTATTAATACATAGAATTGTCAAGTTTATATGATTCAACAGAAAATTTAAAAACATGGTATATAAAAAGTTCTTTTTATCTTGTAATTATTTTTTCACTGTAATTATCATCAAATGTACTCCGGGTATTCAGCTAGTTTATTTATAAAATCCACGCGACTCTTAATTAATGCTATTGTTTATAGTTCAAGCTTTGTTTTATTCTTCCCATTACAGCCTTAGAAAACTTCATCCCATTAGTTTGTATTTAATTGATTTACTTTACAATATCGTATGGTTAAATGATCAGATATATATTTTTTTTTACTTTATATTTGTTTATGAGGATAAAGTTTTATTTATTTTTTTTCTTTTGGGAACAAGTTCGTAGGACAGAAAGTAATTCCATTCTGTTGCTAAATTGGCAATTCATTTTGAAAAAAAAAAAATGAGTACTGTTTAACATACCTTTTAAGTTATAGATTTTTAATAGCTCATATTTGTAGTAACTCGAAATTTTAAGTGTGTAGTTAAGTTTGATATTTTTCACAAGAAATCAAAGTGTAAAAGATATTTAAGCACAAACACAATTACATGTAAAATGGACTTCAAAAGAAAAAAGGCACACACGTTTGGGCTTTTAAACAGTTAAAAAACATTTAATCCATAGAATGTATTTTGTAACGGCAATTTTAACAACGGCGCTTTTAACTCTTAAAAAATTAAGGCCCGTAAATGCTGTTTCTTTAAGCAAAAAAATAAATAAATAAATAAATAAATAAATAAACTTGTAATACAAACCAATTTAGGCATGTGTTGCCATTTTGGGGCACAAAATATTCCTGGATACGTCTGAAATCCTTCGTATATATTTATAGTACATCAAAATATGAATATATTTTTAAATTTTCCCAATAAAATTTTAAAATAAAACTAACGTTTTTCCCCCCAAAAGAAATCTTGTGGAAGATTTTTTTTTCTTCTAATCCTCGTGTTTTCTGTCATCTTTCTGTCTATGAAGAGCAAAATTTTATGTTTCGCATGGTTTAATATTTTGACGTAATAACCTCACTTCAAGGGCGCGCATTTGATGAGGCTTACTCTCCACGCGATAATCTGCTCCACATCGTTACACTTATATTGAAAAGCAAATTCTCCCCTTCCCTGGAAAATTATCCATCATTTGCGCAAGTGACGGGCGTGAAAAATTCATCCACAAGCAAATCGTGCCCTATCCATCACATAGCTGTCAGTATGAATTATTTTATCGCGTTTTATAATCTTTATGAATCGAGACTCCATCTGCTGCGCACAAACGCAGTCTCTTCAAAAGAGGGAGGACCCCGCTGAATGCGTGGAAGTCTTTGTTGGTTTTGGAACCTGTTGATGTCGAAAAAATGACTGCCGTCTGGAAAAGATTTGTGCGATCCTTAGGCACTTTGAGATTGGAAACGTCGCTACTTTCTATATGTCGTAGACGGGACAACACAAAGTAAAAGCAAATGTAAAGTAATCTATTCACACACTCATCGTTTTCCAAGGTTGTTGTTTCCTATTTGGGATATTATCTTGGGAGAAATTCGTCAGTATAAAATATAATTTTAAGGATGCGATTATAAATTTCAGCCCTCGTTGATATACATAATCTTAATCAAAAACGGCATTTTTTTTTTTAACGTAGAATTACGCTCCTCCATAACGGTCCTCCGGAAAGGACAATTTCAGACGCTAAAACCGTCCGTCCATCCGTCCTCGCGAGTTATAATTTTGGTAGCGCGCCAAACCCAATCGATAGCTTGGACAAGTTAAACAGAGAAGTACCAAAATTTTGACATACATATATGTATATACAGTAACCACCGCTTATAGTGATCAATGGTTATAAGAATCAACCGTTTATAAGAATCAATATCGCGAAAACAAAAACAAATGTATAATTTCCATGTTAAAATTTTCGCTTTAAAGAATCAGTCCACCGGTTTTAAGAATCAGTTTACACTCTTCGCTTTCCTTTCATTTTTTCCAAAAAAAGCCACTTAAACCCTCAAAAGGCACGAAGTTCTTTCTTTCTTTTTTTTTTAAAGAAAGATTGATAAGATGGGATGAAATATAGTAGTAAAATTCATCCCTTTCTTTGTTAGACATAACATAATAGTTTCCCCTTAAACGCTTTAGCTAAGCACAGTCCTATTAGCTTGACTCAGGGGCATCCTACCCGTCCGGATCCGATTTCACTTTTCTTCACTGATAAACAAAGACATGGACTCTTTTTTCCCACCTCCCACATCCTGGTTGCTGCTTCCTGGACCCTGAAACACATAAATCTTCGGTGAAGTGTCCACTATCATTTTGGCAAACATGACATTAGTAGATTCAGTACGTTATCAAACCGTGAAACGTAAGCTAGAAGGTGAATCTTAGTCTGAGACTATTGGTATTGAAAGAGGTATAAACAGCCTCCTGAAAACTTCATTACGTCAAACTACCATAGAAAACATTTTCTTGCACCCTTCCTGTAGTTGAAATGTTAAACTGTTAAGCAGGTATGTTGTAACAAATATTGGATTTTTTCTTATTATAATCATGTGTATCTACTTATAGGTCTAGAAATTAAGTTGTATTTTTAAAATTATGAAGAATAATTTTAATAAAAGATAATTAACGAAAATTAAAGAGTATTTTATGGTAAATTATCTCATATATGTATATATCGTGTCGGTGTATGTGTGTCGGTGTGCCTGTCCAAAAACCTAAATTTCGGCTATAAGAATCAACCGCTTATAAGAATCAAAAACAGTAATAACAAACGTGATTTTTATAAGCAGAAATCACTGTATATACATACGAACATATTATAGATACATATATACGTACAAAAGAGGTAAGCTACGATAAGTAATCCTACGTTAATAACCCGCGGTAGTTTCGTTAGAAGAGACTACCTGAATTTTTTCTTTTTCTTATCAAATGATTAATGCTTTTGACTGCAAAAATGTACACCTTGAGCATAGAGGTAGTCTTGGATAGGTCTCGCCCTTCGTATGTCTCATCAGCAAGGCGTGACCAATGAGTACGGTGGAAAGAAGGGAATTCGTAATACGGAATTTCTCTAAATTTTTACTGGTGACCGACAAAGTGGAGTGCTTAGTGTATTCTTGCAAGTACACAAAATCAACGGCAATCAAAAGCACTAAGATTTGATTGAAGTTGATTTGAAACCCGAGAACAGAAAAAAGTAAGTATTAAGATAAGGTTATGTATTTCACTAACATTTTCTGAATGGCCCCTTTGTTGCCTCAATAGACGCAGATTAAATGAAACAAACTAGAGAAAGACATAAATTTGAGCGAAGGTTATGTATTCCAATAACAGATTTTGAAACATATGGTTGCTCCTTCTATCCGTTACAGCCTCAGCAAAAGAAATTTAGGGCAACATAAAGGTAATGTTTTGTATTCAACGGACTCTTTGTGAGTGACCCTGTCGCTGTCTCTGTCAGTTATTATTGGCAAGAAACAAGCCAATGGGAGAAGTGATTGACATATAATGAAGTTATTTGTATTCTAGAGTTACTCTTTTGCATTTGGTAATGGTTAGAGAGAGAAAAAACTAGGAGTTACATACATTTGTGATGATTTTATGTATTTCAGTAGCATTTTTACAATGACAGTACTGGTGTGTCTATTTTTTTGTAGTTTGATTCAAATAACCTGAGGAAATAAATAATTGTAAGATGAAGTTTGTATTTCCCAGGGAGTTATAACGATATGGCTTTTGCTGTTTTTGACAGATGTGCGTACTTTTGCGCCTCGGAAACGCCCTGTCATGATCTGCACTTTTATGTGTTCTCACACATTTTTTTTTCTAATTAGATATTAGGCTAAAATTTTGCTATAGCTTTTCCAAAGAAACTTAAAAGAGACGTAATTTAAATACAAGGTTTTTTTTGTATGACAGTTCTTCTGATTTCTGTTTGTTAAATGATAAAAGCAGATTAAAAACTAGGAAGGTGCAGAAAAGTAATGAAATGATGATACATGTTTTGCACTGACGCATGTAGAAGGCTAAAGCCTTTTTCACATTGCGTTCGGACGTGCGGTGCGTCAGCGATAAAAACTTTAACCAATCACGGAGCACAATGCGAAAATCCTATGCACGCTTCAAAATTTTGATTTTGAAAATTAAGAATTTTGACTTATTCGAAAGCTGGTTCTTTATCTCTTCAGTAACTACTGTGGGTACATAAATGAATATCCCAACTATGCAGGGCTATTGAAAAAAAAAACTAAACAAAGTACAAACTTTTTTTTTTTTCTGGAGCTACATCAAACATCAGGTGATTGTTCCACCGCTACCAAATGACGTTGACGAACTTAAAGATACGCATATCTGCAGCCTTTCAATGCTAAAAAGAGTATGGGAAGAGTTATCTTACCACCTCGATATCCTTCGAGTTACTAAAGGGGGCTCACATTGAACACTTATAACTGTGTCACATTTAAACTTTCAACTGTTATTTTTCATTTCCGATGAACAGCAAGTTTGTACTTTGTTTAGTTTTCTTTCAATAGCCCTTCAAAACTGGGATATTCATTTGTGTATACACTGTATTTTAAACATCATTCTCTTTAGAGGAAGAGACATCTAGTATTCGTCTGTTCTTGGAAAAGCCATCACCGTATTTCTTTAAAATGTTACTTGACACTACCTTCACTTGAAGATAGAGTCAAATTTTTCAATGGCAGCAGACAAATTAGTATAAAAAACTTATTATTTATACTGATCCCGTAGTATAAATAATATCCTCATGGAAATCAGAGAATCATATGATTAGAGTACATGAATGATTAAGGCGAACATTAAACAGACTTAATCCCTTTATGCAAACCAGCGTATAAGGATTTGTTTCCTCATCCCAATTAATTGTGTAAAATTCACATAAAATAATCCTCATTTTAATAAATACTGAATTCTTTCCCAAACCTGATTTTTTACAATTTGAGTCTTGACAACCACGTACCTAACTAGATCTACAATACGTCCCATAAGATGATTTTCGATTTAATGGAAGGTCGCTTCGATTGAATGAATATGAATATTTCTCATAAAATTGGGTCTGTACACAGGGAATCGCAATGATCTTGTACCCGGCTACTTTTGAGATGCAAAGTTCATTTAAGGACCTCTTTCCTAGAAACAGCAAAATTTCCTAGTTTTTGTAGGGGGGGGGGGGGGGGGGGGAAGGATAAATATTATACTTTCCTAGATATTAGTACACTGCTGGCCATTAAAATTGCAACACCAGTAAGGAAAGCAAATAACAAAACTTTACGTATACAGCATAGTAGGAACGTATACTGCATTGTAGGAAGAAAACATGATTAAATTTGTAGGCAATTTGGGGTATACAGGGTCAGAAATTAGTACACACAGCAGCCGCCTCTGGCAGCTAAAACGGCTCTAACCCGGTTAGGCATCGAGTCGAACTGGGCTTGGATGACAGATACGAGCAAGTCAATCCATGCTGCTTCAAATCTATGCCACACTTCATCAATCGTAGAGGCTGGAGAAGTGTATTTTGACTGATACACTTACCCTTCTGAAGGAAAATACCCTAAAATAGAGATGCGATGAATTTCAGAGAGCCCAACAAAGATGCTCAATGTCCAGAGATCTTAAACATTCAGAATTTGACAGTATCTTGATTTAGGATGCGAATTATCAAAAAATATATTAAACTAAAGTCCATTAAAACGGAATTTCATTGTATCAAACGATGTTTTCTATTTTAAAAAAATTGATTCAGATGGGCATTTTTCCTGCAAAGACCTTGTGACACACATACACACTTCTACGATAAAAAAAAAAAAAAGTTTTACAGCTCCTGGGGCTAGAGATCCAAAACTAGTGGGGGTAGACATCAATCGGGACCAGCTGCAATGAATTTTTTATGGTTAGAACGAAAAAAAAAGTCCGATTTAGAGACTGGAGAAATTATGAAGTAATTTAAAAAGTCGCATTCCATACAGCAGATGTTGAGCCTCACAAAGGAAAAATCTATATATAAAACGCGTAGGTATGCGGCACAAAAATCGACTATATTTCTACACTCCGAATGGCAACGGCTGCAACTACCAGATGTAAACATTAACGGCCGTCCGCAATTTGCAACCGTGTGTCAACATGGATTTACGCACTGTAATCAGGAATGCTCGAAAGCAAGCTGCACGATCAAGTGAAAAATGGGAACAGTCTCAAGAAAGAAAGCGATGAAGAAATAATTCATTAA
The DNA here is from genome assembly GCA_907164885.2 of Dolomedes plantarius. Taxonomy (NCBI): domain Eukaryota; kingdom Metazoa; phylum Arthropoda; class Arachnida; order Araneae; family Dolomedidae; genus Dolomedes; species Dolomedes plantarius. The sequence goes on from OU015500.1 coordinate 44,912,627, forward strand.
GAGAGAGGCATGAAAGTGAGAGCATAAATTATCGCGAGGTTAGGCTGAACCGTCGCCGGCATAGCAACCGATAGTCAGTAATAGTTAATTTTCTACACTTTTTTTTTCAGTAATTGCCGAATTTTTACTCCATTTTATAATTGAAGAAATTTTCTCAACAATTTATTATTTGATATGGTTAAGTGGAGATATCTGAATTGTGAACAATAGTACATACAGAGAGTGATGTAATCCACACTATATTTTAGTACTTGCTGAATTTTTACTCCATTTTTTAAGTGAAAAAGATTTTCCCCAACACTTTCTTATTTGATGTAGTAATAAAGTATAGATATCTTAATTTTGAAAAATAGTACATACAGAGGGATGTAATTTTTAAAATCATTGGTGTTGGGTTTCTCAGTCTTTAACTCTGTTCTGAAGTAATGGAAACTCATATTTTTTAATCACGATGCTTTAGAATCAGCCTTATGGAGAATGCCCCTTAACAACGCATATTTATGATGACAGGTAATAGTAACATTCCTTACATATGTTATTTTCAGTTGAGTTGTTTTGCTAAAGAAAATATAAAACTAAAATGACCATGCTGGTCGCGGAGCAGCTAGTTCTTTATATTTCATGTGTTTTGATACAAAGTATCTTGTTTTCAAAGCGCCTTAAAAATTGACTTGTAGTGGTGGGATTCAGTAAGAATATACAAGAGGAGTTCATTCACAATTTTCTTTCGGAAAAAGAATTTAGCATCGCTAGCTGAATTTAAAAACAAACCATTCATAATTCCAGTTATTGATTTTCTTTAATAGATAAAATTTTATTTGGGAAATAACAGATAAAAGTAGATTGATCAAGAATATTGTTATATATCTTCCAAAAATGTTATTGGTTCAGTTTTCAGAAATTAATGAAGGAACCTCTGTTTAACTCAAACTTTTCATCAGTGCCTTATTCCCCAAAATAAACATTAAATTACGTTCTCTTCCTGATCTACTTCATGTTTCAAAACAAGAAATTCAATTACGTTCTCTTCCTGATCTACTTCATATTTCAAAACAAGAAATTCAATTTTCCAAGAACAGAGTTTCAATTTTAAAATTACTGCACACATGTAACATTTCCAAACAGCACTATTTACACTTTGCGAAAATGTTTACAACAAAACAGGTAATGCAGTAACTTTTCCAAGCTCAGAAACAGCATGCATATTATTAAGAAAATCTAAATAAATCTGGTCACCCCACTTTGCATGGACTGTTCGTGGAACGTACGTACGAGGCTTTATCCCACCCCTTCCCGTTCTTGCGGCATTAAATTATACAGAAAGCCCCCCGTCTCGTGTTGCTATTGGGATAATGAAGGGGGGTGCACCGATCCTTCGGGAAGACACTAGACACCTTCCCCGGAACACTAACGAACCAATTTGAAGCCCCAAATTACCGGCGAATTCCTTTCTGGGAATGGTGCGTGCAGGCTGCAAAAACATTGATCGGATCATAATGATTAGCTCATAAAAGGGGAGTCCTTAATAAACGAGTTGCAAATGCGTTTGATGGGGGCGGCCAGCTATATGTACCGGCGATTTCTAGCTGAGGAAATTGAAATTTCATTATAGCTATATCTGTGTTTGAGGGTGTTAAGTCCAAAATGAGCTAAAATGAGTTATCAAACCAGGCAGGTTTGAAAAATCAAGGGCTACTGCAGGGTACAGAAAACTAAGTCCAGTTTCAGGCCTAAATATTTTTATTCATCAGGGAAAATTTGGGATATGTGAAACAAAACACAAACATGTTAGTGTTAAAGGGGTTGTGTCACAATCAAGGACTTAACACACTTTAGTCAACAAAAATAAAATTGGAAAAATTTACTTATAAAAAAATTAAAAATTAAACTTACCTTACAAAAGCCGATTTTTTTTTTAAAATCACGTTTTTCTCAAAACTACGATTTTGGACTTGACACTATTTACACAGCAAACACAGATATATTAAAATTTTCACTTTGAAACCAAGTAGAATTTTTAGAATAAGAAAAAAATTATATAATTTTACAATTAGGTATATATTTACCGAGTAACGTTGGAAATAATGCCGCCCATGTGGTTAGCGTTGTGAGCTGCTACTCGGTGGGCTTGGATTCAAATCCCGAATAAGGCTTGGTTGCTTCTGTGTCGTCCCCCTCATAGGGAGCAATGCTGGCTCACCTATATGGTGCTCCCTAACCAGTAAATTGCGGTGAATAACAACAGGTGAATGTCTAACGACAAGTGCCTCCGCATTAGACCCCACAAAAATGTTGGAAATAGAGATTAATTAACTGTAGGTTCTTCAAAAATCCTCACCATCCATACATTCGCAGTGTATACGATGTAATCGCATAAACAAAATGCACTGCTCGGGGTAGAGGATGGGCATTTATGATCTAAGGTTTGGTGTGGAGCGCTGCGGTCAACTTTTTGCTACACGAGGACTAATTGGACCAAGACATACAGTTTAAAGCCGCTTTCGAACGGCTACAAACATCCATGCCAACAGTGGGACTCGAACCCACAGGATCTGAACCGAATGCTAGTGCCTTAGCCAGTCGGCCATCACCTGGCCTTATGATTTAAGACATTTGAAGAACGAGATTGTAGATAAACTATTGAAATTCAATTAAAAAGAAAACTGTAGGTCCTTCAAAAATCCTCGCCATCCATACAGTCACAATGAATACAATGTAATCGCATAAACAAAATGCGCTGATCAGGGTAGAGGTTGGGCATTTACAATCTAAGGCATTTGGAGAAAGGAATTGAAAATAAATTATTGAAAATCAATTAAAAAGAAAACAAAATTTGGCAATAATTGTATTGTTTGTAATTGGATTGCTATACATATATGTGAGGAAATTCTTTCCCTGCTGAATTACAAAGGATTGACTTGCTTCAAGAACTGCTAATCGCTAGTTTGTTTAAGTAGGCAGTCGTAATGTTAACAACTTCAAAATATTCTATTATATATTCAAATACGTTTTGTAGCCAGGAAAAATTCATAGCTAAACAACAATAATAATAATAAACATGTTGCCTAAGGGAATAACATATTAACATTTTACCAACATATATCCCCTCTGACGCTACATAGCAATTTTATGTTCCAAGTCATTTGTCCAGTGAGAGGTTAGAATAATGCACCCAGATCAAAATATACTAATACCAATCAAGTAAAAAACAGAAAAACTTTGGACTTTTCTCTTAGTATTTTGACGAAAACAAATCGTTTTTGGCTAATATATTAAAATGAACACGACAAGACATAAATTTGAAGGTTGCTCAGGATATTGATAGATCACAAGACTCTTTACGTAGCAATCAGGTAATAGCAAATACATAAAGTAATAATTAGTTCTTATTTTCACTATTAATAGGTATCTGCGTTTCAAAGACATAAAACTGACCGAGGGCACGACCAGAAAAGAGTTTAGTCCCCACACTGAAAGCGTAAATATCATGGGTAAAGCTTATTCTAGAAATAATTTTAACTGGTTGGTACCCGTCAAAACATGACGGCTGGATAGCAAATAAACGTACTCTGTCTTCTGTGTTATAAATACAATGTGAAACAGCGCGAAATAAACAATTTCCGTCGGGTTTAATTCTACAGCTCACAAACATAATTAAAAATAAAAATGGCAGAGAGAGAGAGAGCTAGTGAGATTCCTCGGAATAAACAAATTACCGTGTTTATGCGGCCTCGTGCTTAGTAAGCATCTAAAGCCAGATTAAAACATGTCACTGAGCATGCGCAGAAAGCAATTTTTAATTGTAAATTATTGCTAATTAATAGAAATCGGGGTTACAAAAACCAAATTTGACACATCTATAGATTAAAATCTTTCATTTAAGACCAAAATGAAGTAAATTGATGCAGCAGTTTTCTCTCACGGGCTGTCCAAAGAATCAGTTTAGCAACTTAGATATATAGATTACCTCTCATAAACGAAATTCTTTTCCCTAAAATAATATTCTGCTTGCGCCACTGAAGCGAACGATTTTCTTTCCAGATTCTTCTACTCTACTTCGACACTTTTGCTCATTATGCTATTTAATTGGTGTAAAGAGCAATATTTATACATTGGCACAAAATTTTCTTGATTGATTTTTCCTTCAAAAGATTTAAAAAAAAAAGAGAATGAAATCGGCAATTACGTCAGTTTTGAATGACTGAAGCTATACACATCTGTCGAACATGTAATCCCCCCCCCCCTAAAAGCTGTTTCAAAAATATTCTATAGATCAAAATGTATAAATAAAGCACTTAGAACATTAAAAATAAATAGAATGATTAACTTTTTATAGGAAAATTACTATAATAAATGACTAATAAAGGGAGGAATATTTCCAGTATTAGAATCCTTCTGATCGCCGAGATAGTCTAGTTGTCAGGATATTTGCTTCGAAGTCCAGAGGCATGTGTTCGATCCCTCTACTTGGCAGACGATCTTTACATGCTTTTTTGTAAGTACAAGATTTTCTTGCAAAATTAACATCCAACAAAATTCCTAAACTCAGCGTGAAGTTCAGTAAAAGGAGTTGGAATCCGATAAGTGTTAAATCCCTAAAAATCCAGTTAATTCTTTGACAATTCTAAGTCATGTGTTCCCAGTCACGAGCGAAAATTAGATATCCTTTACAAATTTACTAAACAAAATCAAATTTTACAAATTTTATTTCAAATGTTATTATTTTTCTGTTATGATCTTATTCTTCTCTATTGTTAATTGTGTCACAATATTTGTAACTTATTTTATGTCAACTCCAAGTTATTTTGTGGACAATTCCGATGTTTGTTTTTTTGCTGTCATAAATTTACTAAATTTTTTTTAAATCTTTCGTGAGAAGAGTATAAAAGTTTTGCTCTTTTGTGTAACTCCCAGTTCTTAAGTTACAAATCGAATATTTTCTATACCACCCCTTCTATGAATCGTCTTATAAGAGATAAGAACGATATTCTAAAATTTTGACTAGAGGATGTAAAAGAAGTTGTTATAGACCCTGAGTCAAGATAGAAATTCCAATTCTATGCTTAAATTTTGCATAAGAATATAATTTAAAAAATTGCTTAACAAATTTTTCATGCCAACAGTTAATTAAAATAATAGTTTGAGTTCGTGTTTAATAAGTAATTAAATATTAATATAAACTATTACAAGCAGAGAAGACGAGATAGACCAAAAATTACTAATAACAGTCGAATAAGTTAACAGAAAGTGACTTATATATAATCTTAGACGTAAAATAAACGTAAAGGATAAAAAAATGCAGAGTTAGATATTTAAAAAAAATTAATGTCTTTTTACGGGAAACAACACTACTTCAGTTTGCCATATAGATTTAAAGAAAATAACATTTAATAAGACAGATAGTAGAAAAGAGTTGATTTGTATTTCTAACCGGAAAAGCTAAAAATTATGATTAATGCAAAAATTTTGAAGAAAAAATTGATTAAAATATTTTTTTTTCTGGAAGTCAAAGAACCTGAGTTGTAGGAATATTACTTTAAAACAGCCCCTACAATACAAATAGGGAAATTAGAAACAGGTTACGCTCTCAGATCTTAAGCTAAAAATTAAGCCTTATTCAAACTACTCGGCAAAATCATCTATACAGACTAAAAAAATTGTTCACAAATTTTTCTCATCAATACTTGATTCCAATAACAGTTTGAACTCGTATTTAACGCATAATCGAATATCAATAATATAAATATTACACTACTATTTTATTTAAAATATATCTATTTGAAATAAATCTGTCGCAAGCATAAAATTAATGGAAAAGATTAAATAATACAGATAAATTGCTTTAAAATTTTTATTACTTTCCACTAGAAAACAGAAACTATGATAACAAACAAAAGATATATCTGCATGTCAGTTATAACTGCAAAAAGAAATTGATGACATCATCGATGACAAGTCTGCCGTGTAATTGAAAATTCATAATATTTATGCCCAATAATTTTTGGCATAAAGCTTTCACGCCGGAAAAAAAAAGAAATACTCCGCTGATCGTGGAGAAAAGTAATTGTTTGGGACAAGTAATAGGGCGTTCTTAACCCTTCAGCGGGCGCGCCAATTTTTGGAACGCCAACAGGCGCGCGTGGCATAAAGTGCAACGTCTCTTTCAACCAAGATTCCTTTTGTAATTAACATTTTTTTAAATTGGAAAATAATAATTCTGCATTTTATGACAAGATATAAAATGTTGATAATATTGAGGATATATTTATAATTAAAGTCCAGAGAATGCAGATACAATCGCCTTATTTCAAAACTGTCCGGTTTATTGGATCTAAGGACAACTTGCGAATGGATTCCTATTATGTCCAAAAACCTAAAAAAACAATGAGATTGTCCATCTTCATAATGTGCGGGATACTGTGTAACAGCTGCACGCTGGATCGACTACATCAACTCCTGCTTTTGCCGTATCGTAATCCAGTATAATCGCTGGTTTACCACGGTTAAATCACGACTAACAATGAATGGAAAGGAATACAAGGGTCAGAAAATCAGGCATGTAATAGAAAGGGTGTGGATATAAATAGAAACTGCTTAGAACATTCAAACCTTACATGTAAAAACAAACCATTCCAAATTACGAAAATGTTTCACTTTGTACACGGGCGCGGCCGCTGAAGGGTTAAGGGTCTCCAAAAATAATTTTAAAAATTGAATATTTTTTAGGGACAGTTTAAGACCCGAGAGAACCCTATGGACGCATGTGCACAGAGAAAAAAAAGGGGGGGGGGGGCAGGCACTGGCATAAGTGGGTTCTAGAACCCATTTCATGCAAGTTGTGGTTACATGTGGTGTAAATTACGCACATCCGCATTAAGGCTGCTATGTACTAAACCCATTGGATTCGCTCACCTCAATGTTAACCTATGGAGAAAATTTGTCCACGGATTGCCGACTTGGATTCAAAGATTTTTTTTTTTTAAATTGTACTCCGTCATAGAGAAAGAAATTTTTCATTTGTGTACGTTTTTCGTTTTTTTTTAAAAATGCTATTAATATTTTTTAATTTAAATTATTCGGGGGAAAATCTGGTATAGTGTGTTTTAAACTCTCATAAATTCCTTCGGTGGACGAAATTTATGAAATGAATCCTGTAGCGCTTTGCAGAAAACTTTCAGGCTATCTGACAATACCAATTTTATTTGATTATCAGCATTTATGTACCTGTAAATAGTTGACAAAAATATATTTTAAATAAAAAATTTGGGAGCAGTGCTTAACACCCCTATCGAGAGAGAGCCATTACAATCCCTCAAAATGTCAGTCCTAAGGGGGGTGGAATTCTCGAACTGTCAACTGGACTCCTCCCACCACAAGAGTCTGCAAGAAGAGGAAAAGGGAAATACGATTTTTTTTCTTAGTACATAGCAGCCTTAACAAACGCGTTTTAGAATGAGTTAAAAAATACCACTCTCTCAGTTATTGAACTCTCTGAGTTACGCTCAATGCCTCCGTTTGTGTCGTCCCTTCATAGGGGGCAATGCTGGTCCGCCTATATGGCGCCCCCATAATAAAATGGCCAGCAAAACTGCGGTGAATTATAGACGAATGGCTTCGCGACAAGTGCCTCCGCATGGGGGAAAAAATAGAAAGAAAAAAAAAGAGTTATCGAAATGACCGTGTCATCTAACAGATTTTATGCAAGTTCTCGCAGTTTACCGGTTTGAAAAATCCCCTCTATTTATCGAAACGCGAATTATATTAACTTAATATTCTGAAATGCGATTCATATGGAATTAGTGAATCTTCGAAAAAACAGTATTTGGCATTAATGTGTATGCAGAAGGAGGAATATTTTTTTACATATTATTTACTGTAAGTTTTTAGGTTTTAATTCATATTTTTCGAAAAATATTACTATATGCATAAATTATAACAAAGAATTAGTTTATTTTATATAATAGATTATATAATATATATTTTAACAGTATTTTTTATAATAAAAAATGTAAAAAAAATATATGCATTATATCACTGGTTTTTATAACTAAGCAATTGAAATTGCTGTGTATTATAAATTTTATATCTGAACATGAATAAATTTTTATCCCTTATTTTTAATGTCAAAAGAAGTTTTTTTTTAGCATGTAACATTTAAGGTAATTGACGAGAATATTTGTGTTTTGTTTGAAGCTCACTTCCAGTTGTTGATTCAATTTTTACCTATTGCTAAATTGCACACAATACATTTTTGTTCCAGCATAAATACTTTTTTTTTCATTTAAATATAAAACTCTAAATCAAAAATTTTAAAAAAATTCGAAAAGATTATTAAAAATAAATTTCAGGTTGTCTCTTCTGACGAAACTACCGCGGGTTATTAACGTAGGATTACTTATCGCTGCTTACCTCTTTTTTTTTTTTTTTTTTTTTACAATAAAATTCCTATATACGAAGAGAAGGATGAGTGATAACCCTATGCAGAATAGGCCGATGGTAAGAAAAATAAGTTACACGTGTCAGAAAATCGGGGGTAAAGTGTCGTGTGTATGTCAATAAATGAGTTTTCCAGTGTTCTCGGATAGTTGGACGAAACCATATCTAAATTAAAGTGATCCTTTATCAATTTTGGTTAAGTATGATAGGAGAAAAAGGGGTTAAAAAAACACCTTTTAGAAATAATATTCTGCCACTTTTGATTTATAACTCGCGACGACGGTTTTAACGTCGGAAATTTTGCTTTACCGCGGACCGTTATGGATGAACGTAATCCTAGCTTAAAAGGAATATGCAAGTCATGTATATAATCCGCGTTAATTTTGTTGCTAGGTCAAACATCGTTTCAAGAAAAGACGCTAATGATCTAAGGATGTGCATATTTTACCGTTTGAAATTTCGGGAGAAAATGAATTTCCCGTGCAAATAATTGAAAATTCTACTTAAAAATCCTGCGTAAAAAAAACTCATCAATCCATGTTACAGAAACTCAGGAAACTTACATTATAGGACCAATTAAACAGCGCTTAGGATTTCCATGAGCGCATGTTTTCGATTACTGTTCGGGATATTGCTCGCATTCTCACGGAACCAGTTTTCTTTTTCGGCTGCAACGAGATAACGCGGTTAAGTTCTGAAGCGACCACTCAGTCAACTTCAAAGGAGCAGGTAGAAGATTGAAACAGTATGGTATTTAGAGATTTTTCTTTTCAGCAATCAATGAAAGATGGCTAACATATTTTTCATTACAGATGCTTTAAAAATGTGCTTAAAAATTTTTAAAAAAACTATATAAATCTACTGTGTTTATCGATTGGTATTATTTAACATATATCGCCCACATGTTTATAGTGCAGGGGTGGGCAAATAGCGGCCCGCTACAGTTTTTTTTTTTTTTTTTTTTTTTTTTTTTTTTTTTCCGCCAAGAGACCCAGAAATATCCGGACAGCCAGAAAAACAGCCAAAAACAGCCATAAAAACTGCCAATATTTTATTTTATTTATATTTATTGTTTTTTATGATACAATTTATACCATTTCTGAAATGCAGCGTTAAATAATAAATGCAATAATTTTAAAAGGTGTGGCCCTCCGCTAACCTTCGCTTACACAAAGTGGCCCCCGGGCCAAAACAATTTTCCTCCCCTGGTATAGTGGATAGCGTCCTACTCTTCCATGCTGTGGGCTTGGGTTCGAATCCCGAATAACACTAGGTCGTTACCGTGATGTCCCCTCATAAGGAGCAATGCTGGCTCCACCTAAAATGTTGCTCCCGTAGTAAAGAAGTAGTCAGCAAGACTTCGCGGATCTTCATGGACCAAATATCAGAAGAATAAGTACCCACCATCAGAAGACAAGTGCCTTCGCATTGGGGAAAAAAAAATACTTTAACATATTAATAAGCTATTTGGTTTCTTATCTTTTATTTAACTTTTCAAAATCTATTTCTGCCTTTGTAATTCCCTTTGTTAGTAACATTTTTTAAAGTACGAGTAAAATATAATAAAGCAAATATATAGTGATTAGCTGAAAACCCGTACTTCGCTACGGAGTACATTCAAATTAAATACAACGGTCAATGTATGCAATTAATGCCAAAAATATGTATATTTATAATAAATACAACGATCAATGTATGCAGTTGATGTGAAAAAAAAACGAAAAAATATATTTATAAAAAAATCATAACGGATATTTTTATAGACAATATCATGTAGAAGAAAATGTTCAAATTAAATCTAATAGAACATAAGAATGAAGTACAGTTAATATAGTACAGTTAATATGTAAACAGCTTAAAAATTTAATTTTAAAAAGCTAAGAAGAATTTTTTTTAAATCTTTCTTAGTGCACCCCTACACTATAAGAAGAATTGCCATGCAACATTTCAGCCCTTTAGGTCCAGCGGTTTGGTCTGTGCGTTGTATGTCAGTCAGTCAGTTACGGAACTGTTTTATATATATAGATAAGTAAGTAATAAGTAACTCAGTATAACAATAATTTAAAATTCCTCATTTATACTTCAGCATCTCGAAATGAGGCTGCAATAAGGCAAAATGCTTTCTATGATTTAAAAATTAAAGAAAATGTTTTATGGAATTAAAAGGAAACCTACACCTCAGTTTGAAATTTATTAATAGTTGGCTGATTTACAATTTTTAACGGATATCACTACTCACTTAAATGAATAGCACAGGGTGAAAACCAACTAATAGATGATATGTTTCAAACAGTGACGAAATGAAACTGAAATTGTGGCAATCTCAGATTAAGAATAATAGCTTAGTATACTTTAAAACACAGTCTGAACAAATCAACGTGAACAATGAAAAATATATGCAGCACTAATTCAAGGGAATCATTATTCTTTCCCATGGGAAAGAATAAGAATTCCCTTGGAGATTTGATTCTTTTAAAGCAGTCCTGCGCAACTCGAAATATGGCGGGAGCCATGTTACTTTATGGAAAGCTGTTGCGGGCCGCAAGAAATCAGGATAGAGGGAAAAGCGAAAAATATTATATCTAGCAAAAAAATAAATTTCTGGTTATTTTAAAAATGAAATAAATATTCATATCCATTGCTTAAATATTCCTTTAGTAATATTATAAACCAAAAATAATATCAGTATTTTTTAGATTTATAATATTCTGTGTCTTCAGAAAAGGCTTAGCGGGCCATGGAGTGAGTCCGGGCTGGCCGTATGTTGTGTAGGCCTGTTTTAAGTGAAACGTTTAGTTACGTCAACGTTTTAACTGTGACGGTAAAATTTTAGTGTTCCCACTAAATAATTATGAACAATTCCACGTATAGACTTGCAGAATTTCCAGCGTGTACAGAGACCATGTCTTGCTCACGGTGACAACCTGACCTAAATCCAAGACTGCTGTTAATGCAAGCGTATTTAAAATGATGCGCTGAAAATGTAAGTTATTGCTACAATCAAATAAGTGTTTGCTTTAGAAAAATGTTTACTAAATGCAGAAAACCTTTATATAGGAAGATAAATTATTTTATTTCATAATAAAGCCGCTTTAATGCCTTCCAACAGTTTTCAAAAGATTAAATAAAAGCAAAGTAGAGCAAAAGAAAATATCTGGTTGAATCTATAAAACTTTTCCTTTTTTTGTAAATATATATTAGCAGAGAAAAATTATGATCATACAATACATAAATTAACAGGTAATTTTAAATCTCTCTTCACAGCCACATTTAAAATTCCTGTAAAATATACTTGAAAAGAAACGTCTATACAGATAATTATGGGAAATATTAACTAATAGCATTTGTCTGTTATTTATATAACTAGGATAAAATATTAAACAAATAAACTGGGTTTTTTTCGATTATCGACGGCTATGACGATTGTTTGAATGCATTTGCTGTCTAACATGTCAATTCATAAACTAAAACTTATGAAATTCATAAACTAATAATAAAATAAATTAAATAAGTTGTTTTTAAAACTTAACATTCGATTGAAAAGCTATTCTTTTCATAACAAAACTTCTTTAATATTAAGGGGAAAAATAAACTGCAGATTGACTATAAAGTGGTTATAAAAATATCACCATAGAAAACAAACCTTAGTGAATCTACTACTATGGTTTCCTCGATCCCCTTTTTTTTTTCACATTCCGTAGCTTTTGCCGGACGGTGGCCAAATGGCTAGGGCGCTGGCAATTGGTACCAGACTTTGTGGGTTCGAATCACACTCGAACAGTGGCATGAACGTTTGTAGCCGTTCGGAATCGGCGTTAAGCAGTAGGTCCCGGTCTAATTAGCCCTCGTGTGACAAAAACTGACCGTAGCGCACTCCAAACCAAACCAGTCCAAACCCTAGTTTTGAAGTACCTATTTTGTACTTTGATATTACATGAAAAACTTGATTCCCCTGCCCCAAAATCAGTGAATTAACAGCGTTCGCCAGGCGAGAACATTGTGTGAACCACGATGCAAATAGTGATGCGACATCGATAACAAAACATCGATGTTTTGAAACATCGATATTCAATATTAAAACATCGATGCTAATAAAACATCGCCCAAAAACCATCGATGTTTTTAAACATCGATGTTTTAGAACATCCATTTTTTAAAACTGGTTTAGTAATCTCTAACATTAATGTTACTTCCGTTAGTCGTGGGGGGAGGGGGTGATTTAATTTTACTCTCTGATTGGGCAGGCACAAATGACAAAAACTTGGTTGCTTTGGGCTACATTGATGACTCAAAATTTTCGTTGTAAATACCGCCATGTTTTGCCTTCAAATGTCCAGATAAATTCGTGGTATTGCCAGAAGTTTTGAGGGACTTAAGGCAAATATTGCATTTCGCCAATTTGTCAGTGGTTTTGTAAAAATATTTCCAAACGGTACTTTTGGGAGGCATCTTACTAATAATATTAATGTCAACTTATATAAAACCAGAACAAAACAAAAACTTAAATGGATGCACTCGTGTATATACTATTTGTAAAATTAAACCCCATGGAAGGTTCTGGAGTGTCAGGAACATTCCAAGCGTTCTGATTGGTTCATTGGTTGTTAATTGCCATTTGTCTGTTTGCTAAGGAATCATTTCCCCTTTTGTATTCGTCCTTTTCAGCATTCATACTTACATTTACTGAGTGTGAAAATTATGCTACGTGGTAAATTTTTTTTATTACGGTACTTTTTCATTTAAAAAAAAACATCGAGACAACGTAAAACATCGAGCACAAAACATCGATGTTAAAAAAACATCGGCTTCAATAAATCGATGTTTAAAACATCGATGTTTTTATCAAAGCATCGATGTTTTGAAAACATCGACATCGATGTCGCATCCCTAGATGCAAACAGACGGATGAACATTAGAGATGAGCAAAATATGTTGATATTTTCCTTTAACCAGAGTAAAATAAAATCTCGAATGAATCGGTGAGTAGAAGTCAAGATTACAAAATGGATTGCATAAGCACTGCATTTAAGGGCATTATTCCATTAAACGATTCATAGAAGTAAGTTTAAAGTTGGAAAGTCGAAATATTTGTTGATTTATCCTCAAATAGAGTGGCATATCTATATATATTATTTCTAAAAGGTGTCTTTTTATACCTTTTTCCTTCCTTCATACTGAACCAAAATCGATAAATGAGGTACCATTTTAAAGATTAAGATCTCCGCTTCGTGCGAATTGTTAATTTAGAATTACACATCTTATTGTTTGTTTAAAAATCGAAGTATAAGCATTATAAACAATTTTTCTTCCCCTTGATGACGCTTTTTTATTTTACCATTATCAATCGCACTGAACTTTCAACTTTAAAAATTGTTTGCTTTTATTATCATTCTGTGATTTCATTAATGAGTTTCTTTATTGGCAACATCCGCGTGGGTGTACATTATTCGTTTTGCATGGAAAAACCTATATATTATTTCTAGAAGGTGATTTTTTTGTGACGATCCCTTTCTCTTCCTTCATACTTAACCAAAATAGATAAATGAGGTACCATTTTAAAAATTAAATTATTCGCTTCTGACGAATTGTAAATTTAGAATGACACAGTGTATAGTTTATTTAAAAATCGAAGTGAAAAACTGACTTTTGGCCCTAAAGTTATTTTCCTGGATGCGTCGAAATGGCACAGTCAAATAGTGTGCACAAAGAGGTTTTGTAATGAAAGTAACACATTTCCCACGAGTTTGTGTCATATTTAACTTTTAATAGTGTCTAAAAAGGTGTTTTGATGTGTATATATCTTATGTTCCCCTGTTTTGTCTCATGTTTCACCTCCAATATTGTGGCCAAAGGCATTTTGTAATTGGTTTTGTATTATCCTTACGCACCATTGTTATTTGACAAATAAACAATTGCTACAAATGAACCGGTATTTCTTTCATCCTACTACAAATCACCAACCTCGCTATAAAATTTATCGTATTTTAATCACATGCGAAAGGGTTGTATGAGCCACCTAGTTGACCCATATATTGCAGAAATAAAAACCAGCCCCTTTACTGCTAGCATTAAGCAACAAAACCCACGAAATTAATGCATGAAAATAGCAAATGACTATATGGAATTAAGGGTTTTTAGAATTTTCTATACACACGTCGATTTTAAACTTTCAGAATTCCAAAATGAAGATCTTCAACATTTAACATCTTTGTATGGAATTTTCCACGGTGATTGTTCATTCTGAGTAAGTTATAATGATGAAAATAAAAAGAAGAAAGAGGATGAAAAACATCTTTGTGTGGAATTTTCCACAGCGATTGTTCATTCTGAGTAAGTTATAATGATGAAAAGAAAAAGAAGAAAGAGGATTAAGAATGATAACAATAACCGTATGATAATAAAAAATAAAAAATTAACTCTCTCTCTCTCTCTCTCTCTCTCTCTCTCTCTATATATATATATATATATATATATATATATATATATATATAATCATTATTAGTAATGATAATGATAATAATATTAATTATTGTTATAAAAATGGCATTAATAATAATGATGATTATAATAAGCATCATAAAGAGTAATAAGAAATAACATAATTGTGATACTGATAACAGTAATAATATTCATAACCATAGTAAAGGAAAATTATTTTTACGCTATATTACATAACCATGCCATTGAAAAAGAAAAAATCACGGATATGGCTGCTATTGAATTTCATGCTTTATACAAATCAATTATGCTCTTAAATACCACTGGGAAAACTTTGTAAGCGTTGAGAAGTACTTTCACCAGACAGAGCAGTTAAAAGACTTAATTATAACAAAAACTTGGCTCGATATTTTAAATACGCACCAAGGTGTTATTGATTAAATTCATCATTTTTCTTCCTCTGTCAAACGTCGCCATGGCATTGCTAGATTACTTGTTTTGTTTTTTTCCTCTTTGGTTAAACGTCGCCAAGACATTTGCTATATTACTTGTTTTATTGGACATTTTTGCAATCTTGCAATAGACGGAAACGCAAATCTGTCAAAGGAATTACAAGTGCTAAAAAAATAATGGCATGGTTTTGGGGAGATGGCGTCAAGTGGTCACTGATAGGAAATAATCTAGGTTATGAGGCTTTTAACTTTGTTATGTATTGTTGGAAAGGTGGCGTTTTGATGGATAGAGTACATTATATCCCTCAGTAGAAGGACGAACTTCTCCCACAGTCCTTTGAAGCCTGGATTTCATAAAAGTTGCCAGAGCATGCAAACAGGAGCACGTATTCCATTCGTGTTTTCTCGAGTTTCTCCGATTCAGCCATAAGCATTTTACACCCAAATCCTGGGTTTTTAAATCTGTAAAAATACAATAGAGTGCTGCCTCGGAACAGAAAAAGAGCTGTGAAGAATAAGAAAAGGCGGAGAAAAAGGAGGGTGACAGGGCTAGAGCAAAAAATAATAGTCCTGGATTGTAAGTTGTTCTCTTCGCAGTTTAGCTCAGGGTTGCTCTTGGCGAGGATTTTTCACGCCAAGGTGTAGAATGTCAAGCGACGAGGTCGGGTTTCAACTCCGCGTGCGATTAGAGTAAATCTTTGGGGGAGCTTACGTGATTGAAAAAATGAGATTAACGCGCCCCTGCTTCACGGTATATTAGAACGAAACTCTGATGGAATGCCCTGATAAGCTAATACAGGTGTCGAAATGTGTTACTACGTCTATTCGGTTACAGTGTAGGATTCCGACTTTAGCGATCAGATCAGAAAAATTTTTATTGGTATGATAGCTTTAGTTTACAAAGCTATTTTAAAGCTAATGAGTTGCGTGAAAAGCAATAAAAAGGTAATAACCCTCATTTCGTAGTAATTTTTACTCTGAGTTCGAAAAAAATTACCTTTATTTTCATGACCTATTTTTATACTCAAATAATTGCAAATCCAACGGTGTATTAAAAACAACGCATTTTTCCTTTAAAATTAGGATTTTTATGGTATTATAACTAGCATTTTACATTTAAATTAATTTAGGTTGTCAACAATACTCTGCCGTCAAAAATTCATGAAACATTATATATATATATATATATATATATATATATATATATATATATATATATATAAATAAATACAGGGTCTGTCCAGAAAGTAATGAGACTGATTCCATAAAATTCGTTTATTTGAAGATAATCTTACAGACACTAAATAGTCTTCAAAATAGCCTCCTCTTGCATTAATACACCGTTGCCAACGGCTCTGCCATCCATTGAGGACTGCCAGGAAGTCATCAACTGTAATGCTGTTTAGAACGCGCGTTACGTTTTTCTGCGTGTTCTCTAGATTGTCAAAACGATCATCTTTTAAGCTGGCTTTAACCGAGCGAATCGAAAAAAGTCAGGCGGTGACATATCGAGCTGTATGGTGGACCGGCGCATTATCGGAGTGCTGAATCCAATTGTTTGTGAGCTCCGAGCGGACGCGCGCAATTCGATTCCTCAACCTTTGAGGCACTTCCTTGTAAAAATCTGCATTAACTGTCTGTCCGGAGGACATCATTTGGACAATCATCCTATGATCAGAAACGTTTTAATTTTAGCCACATTGTCTGAAGATCGAGAACTTGATGGAAGTCCAGCGCGTTATTCATCATCGACGTCCTCCTGTCTTTGAAGGCTTTGTGCCACCTAAACACTTGAACCTTGGACAAAGATCCTTCCCGTAAGCTTCTTGTAACATGGCAAGCATCTCAGTAGCTGATTTGTTTAGTTTTACACAAAGCTTTATGTCTTACCGCTGCTAGACATAAAGGTCATCGTTTTGACAATCTGGAGAACTTGAAAAAAAAAAAAAAAAAAAAAAAACGAGACGCGCATTCTGAACAGCATTCCACTTGAAGACTTCCAGGCGGGCATCAATGGGTGGCAGAGTCATTGGCAACGGTGTATTAATGCAGGAGGAAGCTATTTTGAACACTATTAAGTGTCTGTAAAATTATCTTCAAATAAACGAATTTAATGGAATCAGTCTCATTAATTTCTGGACATACCCTATAAATACATATATATATCTTAATTTATGATTACGGATATATTATTCATATCAAGATGAAATTGTCCAATAAATTTTGAAAAAAGTTTCACGAAACATACATAGCTTCATAACTTAAGAGAAACATTGTCATTCTTTCATGTAGTGGCTTCTGACTACGATAATCCTTTAAATTAGATTTTTGAATTCATTTCTACTCATTCATAGCGTTAGGATTATTGGTTTGTAATTCATTTCTAATACACATATATATATAAAACTTTCGTAACGTTCAAAATTACAAAAATATCATACGAAGTTTCACTTCAGATACTATTTACTGGACTATGTGTTTCTTTGCAAGTTTCATTTTCCGTCTCCAAGTACTCAGCATATCCCATACTAGTTAATTTTAAAGATTCTCCGACTTTAAAAATATCATTTGTACATATATTTATATCTTGCCTTTGTTAATAAACATATATATGTTCATTAAAATATTACATTTATTCTTGTCTTTCAACTTTTTAAAAAATATATTTATATCTATATCATCTCCCTCTCTCTCTGTCTCTCTCTCTCTCTCTCTCTCTCTCTGTCTCTCTCTCTCTCTCTCTCTATATATATATATATATATATATATATATATATATATATATTTTCGATATATTTGTCTGTCTATCTCACTCTGTATGAAGAGTACAGCAAACTTTTTTTTTTTCTAGCGGAGGCACTTGCCGTGTAGACATTCACATATAATTCCTCGTAATTTTTTGGGCATTTATTATGGGGGCACCATATAGGTGGACCAGCATTACCCCCTATGAAGGGATGACACAAACGGAGGTATTTTAGTGGCGCGCCCCGGGATTCGATCCGAGCTCCCTCGGAACCGTAAACCAGCACGCTTACCACAGGGCCCCCACAAGCCTGTACAGCAAACTATACACGGAAATTAATATGTAAGCAACAATCGACATATCTCATTAATAATGTCTCTTCCGTCAGTAATACTATACGACTACCAACAAACGTGTGACTTTAATATTCTTCTATCGCAAAGTCTTTTTTTCACTCTCTTTCGGGGGCTTAGGTAATAATGATAAAATTTAAATACAGTCGAATCCCCATATAGTGAATCCGGTATGTAATGAACTCACGGATATAACGAACGAAAATTTTGGTCCCGCCATTTTCCTTTTGTATGTAATTAGTATTGTGTAAGTTTAATGTAATGGATTTTAGTCGATTTAATTCATTAATGATCATTTTTAATAGATTTTATCATTTTCTTTAATACATCTTCTTTAATACATAGTCTTTTTTTCACTCTCTTTCGGGGGCTTAGGAAATAATGATGAAATTTAAATACAGTCGAATCCCCTTATAGTGAATCCGGTATGTAACGAACTCACGGATATAACGAACGAAAATTTTGGTCCCGCCATTTTCCTATTGTATGTAATTAGTATTGTGTAAGTTTAATGTAATGGATTTTAGTCGATTTAATTCATTAATGATCATTTTTAATAGATTTTATCATTTTCTTTAATACATCATTATTGAATACACATTGCAACTATTGAGTTATACATTTTATGAACTCTAGCATTTTTCTTAACGGTTCGGATATAGCGAACCACCGGATAAAGCGAACAAAACCTTTGGTCCCTTGAAGTTCGTTATAACGGGGTTCGACTGTATTATATTAATACGCACTTCCAGGTACAGTGTTGCCAGGTGATGGCCGAATGGCCAGGGTGCTGGCATTTGGTTCAGATCCTACGGGTTCGAGTCCCACTGTGTTGGCATGGGTGTTTGTAGCCGAGCGGTGTGGGCTTTAAACTGTAGGTTCCGGTCTAATTAACCCTCGTGTAGCAAAAAGTTGACCGTAGTGCTTCAAACCAAACCAAACCAGGTGCAGTGAGATATGGATGATCCTAATTTTGTCGGTGTTGTTGAATATTTTGTGTTCAGCAACATGGAGAGAAATCGCTCCGAAAGGGAAATGAACTGAAAGGGAAATGAACACAAAGGGGCTTGGTGATAATCCTGGATCATAATTTCTGCCGATCGCTGCCTACATTGCATAGTGGTTCGCGTATCGAAAGCTTCCAGAAAGCGGGTTCGGGTCCAATCCTGACTAAGGCATGGAGGTTCCCTTGCTCTCCTTTCATACGGCATCATCTGTCGACAGTCATATCAAGCGAAATGGGTGCAACATTGACACAAATAACATCGCAATTCAATGATGGTACCTTTACTAACATCGGCGTGAGGACTGCATAAAGTTCACTGCGTGATATCCGCTTTAATAGCCGATTCTCAACGACGTATTAGACAGGCATCTCAGTTTTTCTGGCATTTTAGTGTATGTGTGTGTGTGGGTGTATATATATATATATATCTGTGGCTTGGTACAAGAAGTGTCCAAGTCAGTTTTCTCCAAGATGACATTGTTTGCTTA
Source organism: Dolomedes plantarius (assembly GCA_907164885.2). Taxonomy (NCBI): domain Eukaryota; kingdom Metazoa; phylum Arthropoda; class Arachnida; order Araneae; family Dolomedidae; genus Dolomedes; species Dolomedes plantarius. Next base: position 44,932,546 of record OU015500.1, read on the forward strand.
TTTCTCTTTGAAAAATATATTATTTTCAATGTAAGAAGTACCCAAGTCTGTACAATGGTTTAGAAAACACTTTTAAAGCATCGGACAGACTTGGGTACTTCTTGTACCAAGCCCCAGATACACACACACATACCTACATATATATATATATATATATATATATATATATATATATATATATATATATATATATATATATATATATATATATATATATATATATATATATTTATATATATATAATGTGTGTATATGCATATATACAGTCGATTCCCGGTAATCGGACCACATCGGGACGCGATCATTTTGGTCCTAATAACCGGCTGGTCCGATTAAACAAACATGCCCTATGTTACAGGACGGGACTCTGTCCGAAGGATTCGGTTCTGACCACAATGATCACGTCCCGATGTGGTCCAATTAACCGGAATCGACTGTATATATATATATATATATATATATATATATATATATATATATATATATATATATATATATATATATATATATAAATGCGTGCAGGAAATGTATAATTTATATAATTTAGTGCTATTTTGCATATATAGCCAGATTAATTCCATAAGTATATTAAGAATATCCCCTATATCCATCTCAAATTTCTCTATATAGCTTTAAGTTTTATATGTATTATTTATTTTCTTCCGATTCCCGGTAACATGACGAAACACTACTACTTTATTAGTCTAAAAATCGCTGGCTGGAAACGTGAGCGCTTCCTCGCCAAATGCTTCTACCCGGGAATACGTCAGGCTCCGTGCTTTTCCGATCGGTTAAAAAAGAAGCACACCAAATCCGAGGAATAAAAAGCACCCCCTTCGAAAATCTGCACTCGCCGGATTGTGTCCGGGGCGCACAAAGCGCGAGCGGGGGCTCCGGACTGTTATTAAATCGTTCGCTCTCCGGTTTCCTCCGGACCTGCCGTCATTACGGGATCGGGTTTCCGCGCCCTAATCATTCCTGTTGCTCGGGCCGATGGCTCCGGTTACAGAAAACGGGGATTTGTTTTCGGAGGGGGCCGTGCACAAACTTACATCCTGAGGATTGCCAGGATTTCGGGTGTCGCGTTACAAATTAACATCGCGTTCTGGAATGCTGCGAGGTGGCCAGTCGCGTAACCAGCGTGTGCCTTTGCGTTTTGGCAGGCTTCGGACTAGTTTACAGTCGGGTCACGTGCTCTCAGTAGTGCAACCAGAATCCTCTTTCCAATGGTTTCGGGTTTCCCTTTTCGTGGATGGAGATTTTCTGTTCTGGAGGTTGATGAAAATAAACAATTAAGTTACTTTTTTAAAGATTGATTTTAAGGCTTCTATGAGGAGGTTAAACACAGCTCCACAAACACTGAGTTACTACCCCCAGTATAGGAAGTACCCCAAGGTGTTACACTAGTTTAAAAAAAAGCTAAAAGTAAAAGCACTATAAAACTTTAAAACTCAGAGAAAAATACCCTTTTTCGAAATAAATAGTCAGTATCCCTTATCAAGCTATTTAAGGGGGGAGATCACCTTTGAACTCGCAAAATTACACTGATTTGGTACCAAGCTTAATTTGTTATTAAACAATTAATTTGTAATTAATTTAAACCAATTTTTAGGGTGAATTGTGCAAAGCTTTGTCTATTAGAAAACAAAAGCAGAACTGTTCGGAGATAATTAGAAATTATTTCATGTAAAAAAAAAGGTAATGTTTTATGAATAATGAATCTTAGGACAATGCATTGCGCGCAAAATTTTTTAAAAACTATAACAGAGATGTATTAAATTATTTGTATATATTCTATCCATAGGTTATACTTTAATCTACACCTAAAATAATTACCATATTTCACATAAAATATTTTTTTCAGGCAAATGTATTGCAATGTACAAGAAATATCATAAAAAAATTTCACAAAAAATTGCTGTAAAAAAAATTAGTAACATGTACTTACAAAAATTTAGGTGGAAATTGTATAAACATACTAGATATACATGTATACAAAATTTTAGCAATTTGTGACCATAAGTTTTGAAGAAATAGTGCGCACAAGTTTGAAAATAACAGTGTTTAGAAAAAGCCATTTTAAGTTTAAAGTTTCTATAAATTACTGTACTATTAGCTTTATACATTAGGCCATAAAATCGTTTCTAATTGTAGTATCGACTTAATTTTTTTTTAAAGATTCCTTACATTCCATTCTTAAAAATTAAATCATAATAAAAAATTGATTTTTTTGGAGGTTTTAGGGAGATCTCCCGACTTAAAATTTATAAGTATCATTTAGCTTAATTATGTCATAATCCCTCTTTTACGTTCGATAAAATTCCGGTCAGAAACGTATGCCTTTTGTCTTATATTCAGCTTAGAATAAAAGGAACTCAAGATTCGTTACAGTTTTAGCTAAACTAATTATTAAACTAATAGTCTTTATTCTCCTCGCACTTCCCATTAAAGCAGTGGTCCCATTAAAGCAATTAACAGAATAATAATTTTGCTATAACAATACGAATATGCATATTTATTTTTATATTAAATAACTAATTAAACTACGTCTAACGCATCAAAATTTAATACGAGGGTTGTTGTTGTTTATTGGCGCAAAGTTTATGAGATCTTGGGGGCAATGTGGAGAGTGCCGCTTGTAACTCTTTTTCGACTATTAACCTGGTTCGATATTTGGTTTTCATTACAGCCAGTGCCGAAAACCCGTTTTGCATAAAAAAGACGTTACAAACGGTAGAAACACTTGCATTGTTTTGAAATACAAATATGCATACTCCCCACTTTCCCCAGATTCCCCAGATTCATCCAAAAGATTCCCAGATTCATCTTTCCCCAGATTCATCCAAAATTTAATTATGATTTCATTTTGAAACTTTTGTTTAAGTGATCTATCGCATGACAATTCTATCAATTTTTCTTTTTCGATAGTTGTCAACTCAAATTCGTCTATTTATAGATATTACTAGAAGGTAACCAGTCATTTTGACGTCATAATACTAATAATGACGTCATAATGGAAAAAGTATATGAAAGTTAAAAAATATCCCGAATTATCTAACAATATTGCATTTAATCCACACCTTGTAAAAGCAAACCCTTTCATTATTTTTTATTTATTTAGTTTTTCATGCGATTGGAGTAGTAGACTGCCATCCAGTTTTTTACAGCTCACTACACGATATGAATACTTGAGCTACTTGATTCATTCACATTCAAGTTTGTTTACTTTCAGAATTCATCGCAAAAGTAAACAGATTTTTAAAAACTGTTAAATATACAGCCAAAAGCATCCAATTTTTTAAAGTTCTGAATGTTTTATAGAAAAATGGGCTGAACAAACGTGATTTGATGGAGAAGATATTAGTTTTTAGGTAAGAAAAAATTCTGATCCACATCTGAAATTGAAATTAAGCCTAACCGGCTGTTTGTTTACTGAAGGCTTCAATTGAAAGATGAGTACAGCCCGGAAGTGTTATACAGAGACAACGGCTATTATATATATAATGGTATAAACATTGAATTTTTTATTAAAATGTTTTGGCGCCTCCCAGGTTGGAAACCTCGGCCTTAAACTGAACTTTGAGCCGATTGGGTCAGTACTTTCCAGATGAAGTCCATGGTAATCCATTCAAATACTCAAGTTTTTCTGTAAATTAACACTGCATAAACGGTGCCCAATGTGTAGGAATGTTCTGCTCCCGAAATCAGCGAAAGCGGATTAAAAAAAGTAAAAGAAAAAAATCCAGGCCTCAAGTTACCAGGTATTACTAATCAGATTTCATGCTGTGTTCATCATTAAGTTCCGCCATGACAAAATCTGGACACATTTCAAATTTCATCGGTGTAATCTGTCAGCTGGATGAGGAATATTTTATTAACAGTAAGCATTATTATTTGCAGAAAAACTTTGATAGTTTGGCATTACTATATTAAAAACTTAGAATTAAATATATGAAACAAAATTTTTTTCTAAAAAAAATAAAACATAAAATTTACCATTATTTAATCTCTTATAACAACAGAAATTCTACCCCGATATAATTCGCTTTTTTAGTGCACCTATAAAACAAATACTATAGAAATTTAATTATAAGTATTCAGTATTAATATGAGAATTATATGATAGAAATGAAAGCTTTCTGCTTTGTTTTTCTTTCTTGTTGTTGTTGTAAAGCGCACATGACTGTGGAGATACTTGTATGTTAAAAAATATTTGTTGAACGCATCGAGTTTCATTTTATTTGTATGCCAGAGTGAAATATTACTACTCTTAATGATCCTCGAAAAACTAATTATAGTGACGGGTTTTTTAAATTACAGTATATAATTATCTCCTTCAAAATGTCCCTTTTGAATATAAAAACTATGAATTCCTATGAAAGAGGACTGAAACTTAAATATCTTTCTGCTGGCCTATAGCAAGGAAAACACTGGAGTGTGAATCTAAAATATGACAGATCAACAGAATTTTTTTTTTTTTTTTTTTGGGGGGGGGGGGGGGGGGCAGCACCAAAAGCGTTGGGCACAGTAAGTTCTTTTAACGATGAGGAATACGTAATTTATTCCAGATATATGTAATTTCCAGTTATCAAAAATGTATGATTAATTCCGATTATTTATTATGGATAGCATGAATGGATTGAAATAGTTACTTAGATATCCTCAAAATAGATCATCATTTCATCACAACGTTGAATTTCGATAGGGTTCTTCATAATTCGCAGAATAGTGGGTGACTATACATATTGCGTGTGGTAGAGTTTTCTCTAGCAAAATGACATAGTGAAACATACACCAAAAATCTAATTGTGAGTTTTATCAGGAACAGCGATGATTTAATTTTTCTTCTGCAGTCTTAAGAAATCGGTAGAGTTTATAAACATTGTTTAAATTTTGAAGACAATGTGTCTAACAATGCAGCTAGCTAACGTTTTGAATTTTTTTCAAATTAAAATTTTGTGGCACCACCGTAGTGACTGTATACAAACTTCTATACTAAATTGAATTGTAAAAACTCAATGAATGAAAACTTCTGTTTAGGCAGAACTTGAAATTTTATACGTCGACTATATTGCAGTAGGGTCTGTATACATAATCTTTTTTATTTAATTATTTTTTTTAAATTTATGAAATACTAAAACTTTAACTTTCTTTATCTGCAATTCAGTACAACAAAAACAGCGCCTATTAACGCCATTTTATTTCTAAGAATGCAATATACTTAGTAGGACTATAGACAGAATACAACAAGCTGAAATCGGTCCAAGGATTGCCAAATTATAAGCATTTTCAGTTATACTTCATTGTCTATTCAGCATTAAATTTAGACGAGAATAGCACGACCATTTCAGATTTCATTTTCGTCATCTGTCTTGCAGGTCATTAATAAATAAATTTAAGGAAAACGACGTCATCTCAATAATGTGTCTATGTGGCTCCCCGCAGAGTTAAAAAAAAAAAAAAGAAATATGCAAGTATTTTGAAAGACGGAGAATCAAAGAAAAAATGCTATCACCAAGAACCTTTTTTGTTGAGCAGAGATGCTATCTTTCAAAGTGAGAGAGAATAATTAGTTCCGATTCTTGTACTGTGATCAATACGAATAGATTGATATTAATTATAATGGATGAGATATCCAATAGTTTATCTCTCTATATAAAACAGTTCCGTGATTGACTGACTGACAGATAACGCACAGACCAAACCGCTGGACCTAATGGCTGAAATTTTGCATGGCGATTCTTCTTATAGTGTAGGGGTGCACTAAAAAAGAATTTTGAAAAATTCTTAGATTTTTTAAAATTAATTTTTAAGCTGTTTTTGTAACTTTTTTAAAGTTTGCATTTAAAATAATAATCTGAGGGTTATAGAATTTATATCACGAGAAAGATCACAAAAATTCCTTTAAAATGAAATCTTTTTCGAATCTTTACCTCCATTGTCTGATTTTTGGTGAATTTTTAAAGATTAATTTTTAGACTTTAATTTATTAAATGCTGATCACGTAGTTTCTTTTCTTTTTGTGATACTTTAAATTAATTTTGCGTCACGTGCATAACAACGAAATAAATTGAAAAAAAATTAAAATATGGTAAAACATAAAATTTTACCACTAGACTAATTGAGATAGAAGTTTTTAAAGAATGTAATTCAAATTAGTATGCTTTATGGATATTGAACATACAAATTAATTACATACATTGAGCGTTGTATTTAATTTGAATATTTTCTTCTACATTATTTTGTCTATAAAAATATCCGGTACGATTTTTTAATAAATACACATATATACACATATTTTTTCTATAAATTAATTGCATACATTGACCGTTGTATTATATATATATATATATATATATATATATATATATATATATATACACTGCTGGCCACTGTAAATGCAACACCTTGAAGGAAACATGCAAATAACATGAAATTTACAACATGCATTAGCGGAGGTGAGATATGCAAATGATTAGAATTTCAGCGCAGACGCACATCACGCGCGCCTGTGGTGCCACTTCAAAGCGCTATTTAAGGCTTGGAGATTTCGACGATTTCAAGTTCGGCAATTGTGTTTTTCTTGTGGTTTTTTCAAAAAAAAAACGATCAATTATGCCTCGTCGAAAACAGCGATCATCTTTTGATCAAGTATCCGAGTTCGACAGAGGAAGGATAGTGGCCTACCGAGATTGTGGATTATCTTTCAGGGAAATCGGTAGTCGTGTTGGACGAAACCAAACAACTGTAATGCGGATATGTGATCGTTGGATGCAGGAGGGTACGACGGACCGGCGTGTTCGATCGCATCCACCTCAGCGCACCACTTCACGTGATGACAGGCAAATTGTGCGCATGGCAGTGACGGATCGCTCAGTCACATCACGAACCATAGCACAGCACATGCAGTCTGTAACGCATCATCCAGTGTCTGCGCGTACGATTCGACGTCGTTTACAGCAGAGTGGTCTGTCCGCAAGACGTCCATTGCTTTGTCTACCCTTGACGCAGAACCACAGACGTCTCCGTCGCCAATGGTGCGATGACAGAAGGATGTGGACGGCAGAATGGAATGAAATTGTCTTTACTGGCGAGTCACGCTTCTGTCTGCAACACCACGATGGTCGCATTCGAGTTTGGAGACACCGTGAAGAGAGGATGCTGAACAGCTGCGTTATGCACCGCCACACTGGTCCTGCACCGGGTATTATGGTATGGGGCGGTATTGGATATCCCTCTCGCACACCTCTAGTACGCATTGCCGGTACTTTAAACAGCCAGCGCTACATCTCCGAGGTGTTGGAGCCAGTTGTCCTTCCTTACCTTCAGGGCTTGCCCACAGCCATATTTCAACAGGATAATGCGCGACCACACGTGGCACCCATTGTCCAACGGTTCTTCGTCAATCGCCAGATTGAATTGCTTCCCTGGCCGCCTCGCTCTTCGGATCTTTCGCCGATAGAAAACATGTGGTCCATGGTTGCTCTACGATTGACCCAGATTCCATCCCCAGCTGCCACAGCAGATCAACTTTGGCAACGTGTGGAAACTGCTTGGTCTGCTGTACCCCAATAACTCATCCAAAGTCTCTTTGAATCAATGTCGAGGCGTGTGGCAGCGGTGATCTCCAACAATGGCGGCTACTCTGGCTACTGATTTTGGCAGGAACCACACTTCACAGAAGTCTATAAATTTAATCATTTGATACTTGGTCAACATGTTATCTACAAAATAAATTTTGTTGTGATATCTGTTGTCTTTCTTGGTGTTGCAATTTGGGTGGCCAGCAGTGTATATATATATATATATATATTATTTTATTTATTTTTATTTTTTGCATTAATGGCATACATTGGCTGTTGTATTTAATTTGAATGTACTCCGTAGCGAAGCACGGGTATTCAGCTAGTCTAAAAATAAATCTCTCCAGAGGAATGTTGAAATTATCTTGAATTCTTCAAAGCTTAAACATAATGGGCAACCGTTGATCCCCCCACCCCCAGGAAAAGAAAGGAAACAAACATTTTTAGCATTAAATCAGTGCCGAAACTAATTTTGGATATTCCCAGCGCAGAGATCTAGTTTTGGTCCCCCTATCTCTGAAGATTGAAAATAAATAAATAAATAAAATCTACAAAAATTTAATTCTGACCCATACTGTTGTTGTTGCTTCTAATGCCTACTGGCGGAGAATTCCAGGCCAGGGGCTGAGGGCTGCGGCTCCGGTAATGGGACCACAAGAGTCGGAGTCTGATTTAGCCAGGTGCCACCTCAATTTTGATCGAACACCCCAAAAGTGATATCTGGGAGGATCGTACCCTTTCCCATCCTCTCTGCCCTGATAGAGGGACTTTACGGTCTACGGCAGCGCTTCTTAAACTTTTTTCATTACCATGTTTTTATTAACTCGCTTTCTTGTTTGTTTGTTTGTTTGTGTGTGTGTGTGTGTGTGTTTGTTTGTCCGGTACAAATCTTGCAATCGATTTTTAATTAACTTCCCGACTAGCTAGACATTTGAAACTTTTAGAATAGCTCAGAACACGATGACAATGCATTATTTTAATACTTTTAGCCACCTTTAAGCAGAATTTTTTTTAGCATCTAGGGATTCGATCCCAGCAAACTCAGCACCAAAAGGCGACACGTTACCACTAGTCTGACCCCTAAGGCAGTGGTTCTTAACTGGGGGTGCCAGAAATCATTTTTAGGGGGTGTGAGAGAAGGTTCTACATTTTTAATGAAAATTACCGCCTAACCGCTTATGAGAAACATGCCTTATTCTCTTCCCCCCCCCCCCCCACTCAACAATTATACCCGAAATAAATACTACAACAATTATACCCGAAATTAAATTACACCTCCACCAATTGAGTGAATCATTTGATGGATACTTTTCCACGGGAGATATAAGCAAAATTAATAGATGGATACCCAATCCAGTTTTGTTTGACCTAAATTCAATGGACAGCAGCGTTTTACTAAAAGGCGATCTTATCGCAATACGAGCTAATGCACGTAATGAAATGGAAAAACTGGACTTAGAACAGTTCTGGTGTTCGCAGTTAGAACTCTATCCAGAATTGGCAAAAGCAGCATTAGAGAAACTTTTACCATTTACCTCTACTTACCTTTGTGAAATGAGTTTTTCACCACTTTTGCACATCAAAACAAAAGCCAGAAATCGCTTAAATCCATGTGATAACTTACGCGTGGCTCTTTCAAAAAAAAAAAGAACCTCGTTTTAAAAGGATAATTATGAGCAAACAACAACAACGTAGCCATTAAAAATGTAGATATTGTTTTATATCTAATAATATAGAATGCAGTACCAGATTTCAAAAATCCTTGACTATAGGCACAACTCGGGATGGGGGCCCCCTAACACTGATGTGGGCGTAAAATTTCCAAAATTGACACACACAAAATAATCATGAATCATTGTGAAAGTATCTTTTTACCAAGAATTGGCTATTTGAAGCGTAGAAGCCTAGAACATTATCCAATAACAAAAAGCAATACAACATATTAACTTCATCATTAAAACACCAATACAATGCAACATGAAAAACTTATTAATCCCTTATATACACAATAACATACATATCGCTCACTCCTTTCAACAACGTCATATCTCAATAATTACAAGATAAAAATAACTTTTTATATGCCATGTTTTTAAATTTTCTGTTGAATCATATAAACTTGACAATTCTATGTATTAATACAAGGGTCATTCTAAAAGTAAAGAACGTTTTGATCTGACGAGCCGCATAATTCTCCCACCACCCGCTGCAATGAAATTTACTTCCCAAATCATTCCCGCCAGTTTGACGCTAACAGCGAGCAGCTGCGGTCATTTACTGTTTAATTATGCGATTTTAAAATGTGTGACAAAATTAAGGATCCCGCCAAGTGTGCGGTTCGTAGCGTAATACGCTTCCTGAATGCAAAAACACGTTCGCCCTATTGAAATTTACAGACAGATAACTGAAGTTTGTGGAAAATGTTATGAATGAAGCTTCAGTTCAAAAATGGTGCATTATTTTTAAATACCTACTGCCTTCACCGACTACACCGTGCCATTCAAAAGAAACGCCGTGGATTGTTGTCCAGCGGCATTGTGTTTCTTCGCTCGTCCGTATGCTGCTGCGTTGACGAAGGAATTGTGTCAGCAATTTAACTGGGAAGTTTTTGAACATCAAACCTTATAGCCCGGACTTGGCCCCCAGTGATTACTTTCTTTTTTTCCAAATTGAAGGATTATTTGGGCGGAAACCACTATGGAAATGATGACGAACTGAAAGAGGAAGTTAGTGACTGGCTCAAAAACTTGGCGGCAAGTGAGTATGCAGGAGGCATAGGAAAGCTGGTACAGCGCTTTGACAAATGGTTCAATTTGAACGGCAACTACGTAGAAAAATAGGTAAGATATCAAAATGTGTTTTCTTTCATTATCTTGAATAAAAATGACTAGAGAAACAAACGTTCTTTACTTTTAGAATGACCCTCGTAAATACTTTTTAAAAAAAATTTGATGAATTATCCCATCAACTTGAAAGAAAATGTAGTTAATTGGAAGTTAACTTGCGTTTAACTTTTCGTTCTCGTCCCGGCCGATAGATGACTGCACCAGTCTACAAAACAAAATTATCTGAAACTGATTTCAATTCTGCTTAAAGATGGCTAAAAGTATTAAAATAACGCATTGACTTCGTGTTCTGAGCTATTCTGAAAGTTTCAAATGTCTAGCTAGTCGGGAAGTTAGTTAATCGATTGCAAGATTTGTACGGGACAAACACACAAACAAACAAGAAAGCGAGTTAATAAAAATATGGTAAAAATCGGCGATTTTTAGTTATGCTTGTTTTCATAATGCCCTGGAAGAGTAGTATATCCCTGCAAAATCGTCATATCTCACCGCTCAATATTTAGCCGCCAGAGAGCAGAATTAAAACTTATTTTCAATGCATTTCAAAGTACTTTTAAACTTTCAAATCACTTTCCTGAAAAATCTTGTTTTTTGAGATATGACGTTGTTGAAAGGAGTGAGGAATATGATGAATTATACATATAACTATACACATGATGAACCAATCAATCAAATTTGAAAGGATATATAAAAAAATTGCTATAAAAAAAAGGTGAAATAAAAAAAATATGAATTGGGAATTTTTTCTTTTAAAATAAAAATTTTGGCCCCCCCCCTCAAAAAAAGGGGGCCCGGGCCTAATAGAAAATCAGGGCCTGATAGTATGTATTGTAAATGTATTAATTCTTTTATACAATAAATAAATTATCTTGCAATAAATGTCTTTTCCTAAATAAAAAAATAGAAACACATTTTTCAAGGGGGTGCGAGAGCTTATTTTCAGATTCAAGGGGTGTTGACTATTAAAAAGGTTAAGAAAAACTGTTCTAAGGCCTTACGCTAGAAGGTATGTACGGGTAGAAAATTCAAGGTCCGGCCCGGGCTCGACTGATCCGTAGTTGGATCCGACACTTGTCCCGTAGATATTCCAGGTAATTGAGGCCCGGGCAGAGGACTCTGTAATGCCGCTAATTAAGGCCTGAAGCTGCTCGGAAACGGCCATGGCCACACTGCTCGGTTGAAGTAAAACTGATTATAGCAGGCAATTCAAAATTACGATTATAATACTGATGATGAATATTAGAATACTGATGATGATCTTATATCATTATACTAATTGCATTATAAATATTATTATTATATTTAAATGCGGTTGATTTCTCCGATTTTAATTTAAAATAGGTTCATAATAAAACAAATGAGCAAAAAATTCTTTAAAAAATTGTAAAAACTCAGTTTAAAAGTAAAAATTAAGTTCAGGATTAAAATTTTCATGTCTTAAAGTTGTTTCTAGCACAATATTTCAGTAATTGGGTTAACTTCAATTTTACATACATGTCTTAACTTTTACTAAACTGAGTTCAACAGACCTTTTGGAGTTGGGGTCTATAAATGGCTGGATAAATCTGAATACATTTTGCTGCTGATTTATTACCAAATCCTTTCATAGTCAGTAAAACAAGTGGTTTCATAACCCCACCCGTTCAAAGCTAAAAGAAAAACAACACATATTTGTTTACTTGTAAGCTTACATATAGGGTACCTTATATTAAAATGTACCAACATGGCCAACTTACTTATATGTACATTTCAAGCGCTCATTTTAGTTGTTTTCCTTTCTACTCTGGGAATGTTAAGTCCATAATAAACTTTATACCTCTTAAGATCCATCATACATGGGGCTTTGTTTTTCACTATTTTTTTTTCAACCAAAAGCCAATCCTATAAATTGTTTGATTCTAGAGCCATTTTACATGTATGCATGTTAATGTATAGTACATTTCCAGAAATATTTTGAAAGAATTTAAACTTTATCTATTTTTTTCATAAAGGGCTAATAATATTTTTTTTCAGTCATTTTAGTTAACATTTTTACTTAACGTGTTCCTAACGATTATAAACGTAACTATATTATCAGAAAAAATTAGAATGTACAATAAAAACAATATAATAAAATAATTACATTCAATAATTATTAAATTTATTCTCAACCTTGAGGTGCAAGCACGGCTTATAAGTTTGTCCGCTAGTATTCTTAATTCTAGCACACCTCTGCCGTAAAACTGGAATTCTATGAGTTTACAACTAAAATTTCTGGAGGGGGGAAAAAAATTTAATGCTCTTTATTAAGAAACTTGGACAATTGCCTTATAGTCAAGAGAAATAATCTTAAAATAATACAGTGGGGCCATCTGTTGACAGTAAAAGGAAATAAATAGACACTCCATCATTTAAATTGAGAGTAGAAGTTTAAAAATATTTTCAAAAGACACATTTTATTCAGATTTGAATACTGTAGGATATAAAGAATAAAAGTTTTATGGTAATCTGAAAACATCATTGTGTTTCTTAATTGCCTCACGGAACTGCGTAGTTAACCTGTAATTATTTAAAAATTTAGACTTTTCCAAGTGTTTGAAGTTTAAATAGATTCTAAGCAACTATTTTCTTTATTACACCCAAGACAAAACATTATTTTGCGTTATTTGATAGAAAAGTACAAGATCAGTTAATGGATTCATTAAATCGAACAATAACATTTTATAGTAAAAAAATATTTTATACTTATGAAGAGGTGTTCAAAGCATTTTTTTAAAAATTCTATAGAAACAGATTTATAAATATATTTTATTTTAATAAATATAACAACATGCTTTACAGATATAAAATAATTCGAATGCTGCAAAATTTACAATCATAGACTCAATAACATATAATAAATATTTCATAAATAAAGAGCGTAAGTTAAGGAAAATCCATTGGTTAAAGAAAATTTATATCACAGATTAAATAATAAGGACACTAAACCATTTAAATATAACTTTAATATAAACAGTGAACACAATAAATATTATGGTAAATAAATATATATTTATAAATATGAATATGAAATAAGCCAAATAGTTCTCATAAAAAGGTATTCTCAAAGAGCAATTTAATATCACAAACATTGCAAATGACCTTAGTTTCAACATGGTTTCTGCTTGTATAAAAGCTCTCAAATTTGCTGTCATGAGATATTGCTTTTAAGTTAGTCATGTAACAAAGTCACAATTAATAACGTTTTTCATCTAGTCAAAAGCAAATCTTAAATATTAAATAGAACAATCAGAACTTGTAAATAAAAACTTTCTGAATGTTATGATGTGCTAATTATAAAAGCAATATCTAAAATACAAACAAATTTATCTAACACAGCATTCATTGTAATCAATAACAATAACCTGTAAATTTTACCATAATGTAATGTTTTAGCACTTTGTGAAGCTTTAAAATACCTGACAAAACATTAGTTTTGGTTCTTAATAAAAAAAAATTATTATGAATTCTTTCTATGTATTTTTTTAATTTTAGAGAGTCTGTACAAATTACTTCATGAGATAATTTTGCAAAATTTTTTTTTGTGTCATAATGAGACACATTCAGAATTGCTCATCCTAGATAGTGAAAAAGACTAAGTTAATAGTGCCATTAAAGTGGAATTTTGGATTGTCAGGATTGAATTTCAGGCAAATGTTTTCCCAAACTTTAATCACCATATAATTCATATTTTTCAATAATTATTAGTTTGTCTCATAAATAACCTTTTCCTGTAAAAGTATTCACCAGAGAAAATTTTTTTATTGTGAAGCAGATTACTCTAGTAAGAAGCCAAACAATAAGAATTATAAATCAATGTATACGAATCATTGTTAAAATGACAATGACACATAGAATGGTCTATGAATGTTCTAATCACAGTCAAGTGTGTGACCATTAAAATGAATATAAAACTAGGGTAAAACCTTAAGAATCTGTAACATTGGATAAACAGAAATTCAGTACAAATAAATAAAACTATGATGTGATAATAGTTAGATGACAAAATAATAAATAAAGACATATACATAATAAACTGTCAAACAAAAGAAATAATCTTTAAATCACACACACACACACACACACACATATATATATATATATATATATATATATATATATATATATATATATAAAATATTTATAACAGTGCACAGTTAATTGTTGGTTGGTTCACCTTTTTTGAGGGAAAGATAAACTTTGACAAACTGCATCAAGAGTACATGTAAGAGGTGGAGTTGAAAGTATGTATTACCAAATTTCAGCTGCATGCAGAAAAAACAAAAGACCATACCATTATGTAATCATTAATTTCTTTTCTTTTTTTAATAAATAATATTTTTTTTAAAAATACAGCTTTTGCTCACAGAGTTAGTGTTATATTAATATAAACTTAATATTTTAATACATAAAACCATACAAAATTATGCATGAAATCTAACATACTAGCTTATGCGTGATTGTATATATTAATATCACAAAAAATAAAAAAATCATTCCAACTATTCAGAATTCTGAAACACAATAACCAGTAAATGAGCAAAGAAAAATCAATATTATAAAAATGCTAAATCACGGGTTATATGCGCCTATAAAACATAATCTATACCCCAGAAACAAAGAAATTTATAAACACACATATGCTGACAGGTAAGAAATAAAGAACAAAACTGAAGTAAATTTTAAGAATTTTATACACACTTTTACATACTCTCTGATTTAAAACTGAACTCAGCATTTTTTTTAGATCAAGATTTAACATAGCTACAAATCTTGATTCAACATAGCTCCATCAAGATTTAACATAGATAAATTTAACATAGCTTACTGGGAGTAAATACATTTCCAGTGTTAGTTAAGTTAAAGCATTTAATTTGGATAATTTCACACAGCAATGTAAAGACTTACAGTTTATCTGATATACCCCATTCAAAATGATACATAGAGCTCAATCTGTTGCTAATCAAAAATTTACTCCTCGTGGCTAAATAACTTTACATTACTTTTGCTTGGAAACCTTCTAACAATACCTTAAAGAATTACTTCAAAGAATAACTGTAGTGTAATATGATCAATACAATAAAAGCATGAGAACATTTCATAAAATAGTAATATTTAAAAATAATATCTCCCATTTAATATTATATGTAATAATAAAAACTCATGGAGTATTTCATGGAGTATTGGCTATAATTTTTTTTAGAGACAGATGTAATAACTGAATGTTTATAAGAAAAAACCAGATTTACTAACATAATAATCATAAAACTATTTTGATAAAAAATAGACTCAAGAGAAATTATGATTAAAAAATTATCATTTGAAATAACTCACTGATGGAAAGCTACTACACATATATATTTTAATAACAAAATCTTAAAACATTTCATTCTTATGGAGAAGAAAACACATCCATTTTGGTTTTGAATGATTAAATAAATCATATACTGCAATTATAAAACCATGATACAACTAATGAAGTCACTGATCTTTAAATACCAGTACATTAGTTAGTAAAGGTATCAATAAAATAGTTAGATAAGAAATATGATACTGCCACAGATTATGAAAACAGAACAAAGCAATTTTAAGCACTCTTACATACACAAATAAACTGTAACAATTACAGTTGAAAAATTGAAGACATGAAAATTTTAATCTCAATGACAAATACTCTTTCAAGAAGTAGCCAAGCCATTCATTACTCAAAACTAGTATAACTGTTACTACAAAATAAGTTCTTACAATCAGGTAAAATAAAATAAAAAAAGATAATAAATAACAAAAATTCTAAAAAGCAAAACTCTAATCAAGCACTCACTAGAACTAGGAAATATTCTATTACATTATGATAGTTTATATATTATTATATGGTATATTATTATTGTTTTAATGCTACTTTCACCAAAATCTACTACAAATATTAATGTAAGGGTAATATCAAAATTTAATTAACCACCACCAAGTTGAAGCATATAACATAAAATAATATTTGTCAAATGTGGAAAAAATTTAATTTTAGAGAAATAATAAATCAAAACAAGTAACAAAACAAAATATAAATTCATTAGGTAATATATAAATGTAATTTGTAAATAGTTGCCTAAAAATACAATAAATAAATGCATTTGTAAAATAAACTGTCAAGAAAAAAGTAATAGTTCTTCAACAAAACATAAATAAATTAATACTTGAAATAAAGTTGGAACCCAAGAACAGAAACAGTTATTGTAAAATATAGGTTAAATACACATATTATAAGCAACTGAAATTTTCTCTAGAACAATATATTGATATAGCAAGAATACAGTCCATTAAGATATCAAGATTAAAAGACATGACTAGATAAGCATTTTATAACTTGAGCTATTTTAAGGAACTTTTAGAGAGGACTATAACATATGCATGGGAATTGAATGAGCATGACTGTTTTTCATATAACTAATGTCTACTTGTTTATAGCAAATCACATTAAATGAGACAGAGATAAAAAGAAAAAACTGCAATATCCTTGTATAGGAGAAGCTAAAAAATATTTATCAAAATTAAAAAATTTTGAAGAAAACTTGCTCGAAATATTTTAATACTTTTTCTGGAAGTCAAAGCACCTGATATAAGAGAATATATAACTTTAGAACAGCCTGTATTATACAAACAGTGAAACCTCAGTCAGGGTACCCACTGAAGTGTGAAATTAAAATTAAGAACCTTTTAAGGATACTTCCAACTTTTTAAAATACACTGACTATATTCTGAAGAACTCTCTATAACTGTCCATTAAAAAAAAGTCCATAATTTTTTTACATCAGTAATTGATAATAATGCCATTTTAGATTCACTTTTAATATATAATCAATTACAGAAAAATATTACACTACAAGAATTGAGATATTCAAGACTCCCATATAGTTTTGAATTTAGCTCTTACACTGAAGTGCACTATTGCCATTAATGTACGAATTTTTTTCAGTACTTATGTATTATCCCGTCGACCAATTTCGACAAGCAAAACCTGTCTCCAAATAGGTACATTAGATTTAGTGCCATGAATGGTTAAATAGTGTGACATGCCTGGCGCTCTCTACCAGAGAAGGGGACGCCTCCGCCAAGGTCATAGGAGGGAGAAACCCACAGTGGTTAGTCTGTGTTAGGGAGTTAGAGAGATATAGACAACATACTACTAAAAATTAATGAGAACATTATAAGAACAACTACCCTTAAAGATTTTTTTTTGTGTGTGTGAGAGAGGAAGTTGGTCACTGAATAATTTATTATAATACGCCGATATCGAATGATTTTGATTTGCTTTATGTAGGAAATTAAAAACAATACTTTAATAATTTTAATGTTAATTTTATGTTTTATTATTATTCTAATTAGTATTTAAATATGTAAAACTCTCTATTTTAAAAGAAGGATTCCAATCCACACTATTATTTCATTAAAGTGACATTTAATTCACTGTAAACCTATAAATAAAATTAATTTAATACAGTTCAGCATATTATTTTTGATGCCAGGATACCACAAATTTGAAAAATACTCCACCGCATGCTGTACCGTTGAAGGCAGTTTCCAAAATTGAATCATTTTTTTTTTAAATGTGAAGGAAAAAATACAGATATAGAAGTTAACTTATATTATTTTTTTTTCAATAACAAATAAATAAATAAATAAAAATAAAATAAAATAAAAGGCTTATCAAGGATTAGGCAGGGTTATATAAAACCAAGGCGAATGAATATCTTATCAGTGTGTTGTGAAGTCACGTTACCCATTATTGGAGCTAAATCATACAGCTTGGCGACAGTTTTTCTTTGGCGAAAATGGTTGACAGGATAATACATAAGTACCTTATTTTCCTTTTAAATTGACAAAGGATCCAATTTTTTACTAATAATTATCTATCTGAAATTAAATTTATCTCAAGCATAAATATGGTCTAAAGGATTAAAAAATACTTAAGCTGCTTTAAAATATTAAATCTCTTTTCATGAAGAATATAAACTACTGAAACAAACAAAAGATATATATTTTCATTTTTAAAAACAATAAAAAATTAATGACATCAGCTAAAACCAATCTACATTTTCTTTTTGTATTCTCAATATATATGATTTCAATGGTTTTCAGGAAAATATTTTCATACATAAAAATGAGGAGATAAATTATTAAGATTTTTTTTTTAAAAAAAAAGGTTATTGTTTACACAGCTGAATTTCCAGTCTCAAAATAGATTTTTAAATTTTTCAGGAGTATGAGGTTTTACTGAGTGTATGTACATATTGGCAGAGAGCAAGGTATTTTTCTCAAAGATAAAAGTATTTTGTAACATTTAAGATATAAATATCAATAAAAAAATGTATATTAATGATTTGAGGTTCAGAGTATATATTAGTAACAGAAATATTCTTCATTGAATAATCTCTTTAAATTCACACATACCCTTGACAGTTTCAAGTTTTGCCAGGGGAACTATGTCTTGTCCTGTAATTACACTGTATCTTTTGCAGTTCAATCATTAGCAATTCCATTTGGCGAGCATCTGTATAAAAAAATTATTTAACTAAAAATTACTATAAACTTTACATCTCCAACAAAAACAAATTGATCTATTTAATCATTGAATATAGAATAAAATACGTGAGAATGAATTGCTCTACACAACCAATAATTATTTTTAGAGTGAGAGAAAAGTGTTTTATTCCACATTTGTGGGTGTATTTGAAAGCTTCAAAAACTTTAGAATACATCTTTTAAAACTGTAAGTAAGGTACTAATGAAAAAAAAAAATCCCAATAATAAGGATTTTTTGGTCAATAAAGTTTGAATTAATAAAAAAATAATTAATTAATACAAAATGAAAACATAATGAATTAGTATAAAATATTCATTCCAAGGGTATGAATAATTAATTATATTACTGATTCCCATACATTTAAGACTACTCCACTCATTCCTTGTAGGAGCTCCTGAAAAGTAGCTAATTACTGTTACAGTATGCGACTTTTAAACCATAGAATTATAACTAGTAAAATGTAAATCATTCAACAGAAAAAGATATTATATAACAAGAAGAACGCTATGACAGTCAAATGAAACAGAAATCGTGCACTTAGAACTAAACGTATCATAAATACAAGATTTTGTAGTTACCTCAAGGGGGAACTTCCCCCTTGAGGTAACTGATTTGGTTAGGCTTCCTGATGAAGACACCAGTTGATTACCTCATTAAATGGTTTATTTTTTATACTACTACAGAATCTTGCATTTATGGTGTGTTTAGCTCTAAGTGCAGGATTTCTGTTTAATTCATTTGACTGTCATTGCATTCTTCCTGTTATATAATACCTTTTTCTGTTGAATTATTTATATTTTACTAGTTATAATTGTCTATTTTTTTAATTATGAGGATTTGTTGCAACTGTGTAGTCTTTTATTGAAAAGTTTAAAATAATTTAACGCTAGTGTAGTTTTCTGTTAATTTTGTTCGGCTGTCTATGTCTTCTTTATGAATTTTAATTTCTTATTTTCAGTTGAATTATTTACAATTTATAAGTTAAACCCTAGAACTGTGCCATATTATTTAACTCATTTTATTAAAAATATTTATCTTACATAAACTTGTAATAAAGGAAAATTCTATATATTCCTACAAATATACAGTGGAACCTCCATATATCGAACTCTTAGCAAGTCTCCATGTTCATTACACAGAAAAATTGTTTCTATATATCGAAAGTTTTTTCAAGACAAATTGGGAGATTTTATTCCACTTTAGAATAAAATCTCCCAATTTTTGGCATTTGAAACAATATGTCGTGGACTTCAATTCGCCAAAAATATCCCTGATTAAGTTTTTAGTGGACTGAATAAATACGAACATTTCTTTAAACTTTCCACAAAACTGGCTGTTCAGCAAGATATTTGTAGTTTTTTTTAAAAGAATGTAACTGTGATCATTGTGACCACTGTCTGGATTATTGATTTTTTTTAATTTATGTAGTACTCAATAAATTTTTCATATTAATTCATTTTTTAGTTATTAACTTTCATTTAATGGGATTCGCATATAAATTAGAAATGGAGTTTCGTATACGAAAATTAGCTTTAATTTTTCTTTCTTAGGAGAATTATGATAAAACTAAGCTCAATTCTATATATCGAATTTTTTTCCGGCAATTTGCTACTTTGATAAATGGAGGTTCGACTGTATAATCAATTCTATCTTACTTTCTCTCATGTATATTATTTAATGACATCTTGAATGCATTTTCTACAATCTGAAATGCATGGAAAACTGAATTTTAACAATAATGAATAATTTTATTAAAAGAAAATTAGATACCTCCTTTATAGTTCCCAGTTTAAATAAATACTCTTCTCTCCCTGAGACAAAGTTTTAAAGATAGATTTCAGAGAGCTAAAAAAGTCTTATCTTTGCAAATTTAAGTTCAAATTAAGATCCCTACACACATACATTTTTTTCAATATACAAAGGCAATTCTGTAAAGCTGCTACTTTGGTAGAATCGGAACACATCATTCTCACGAAACTTAGGCTCCAAAAAATAGAGAAATTACCGTGTTCTCTAACAGCATCTTGGTTGTGCCACAAAGAACCACCAGGTTTCCATATCTGCTTTGCATCAGGAATGCTATTTAAAAAAAAAAAAAAGTTGAAATTTCCTGGAAATTAGTGAGATCATAGTAAATGTATATAATAAAGCTTAAAGAGAAAGACGTGTAATTAATTATACACACCTAACAATAATTAAAAAAATGAAGCAACAAGCTATCAGGGACATTTTCTCTTTATACATCTTATTTTGAATATTTAAGCACTATAATTTAGTAACATATACTTATCATAAGTTTCATTGTATCATCCAAAACCTATAAAAAATTTGTATCACACAAGCTGACAAAAACAGATCACAAAATTCAGCTTTTGTGATTTATACAAACTTGTGTGTGTATATCTATATCTATAATCACAATCAAACCATGTTATAATGAACTTCAAGGGACCAAAGGTTTTGTTCCCTTTATCCGGTAGTTCGCTATAACTGAACCTTTAAGAAAAATGCTAGGATTCACAAAATTTATTACTCATTAGTTGCAATGTGTATTCAATAATGATATATTAAAAAAATGATAAAATCTATTAAAAATTATCATTAATGAATTAAATTGACTAAAATCGATTACATTAAAATGACAGAATACTAATTAAATTACGTACAATAGGAAAACAGTGGGACCAAAGTTTTTGTTCATTATATACTAGGTTCACTATAATGGGGTTCGACTGCATATATATACCATATATATATATATATATATGTGTGTGTATATATGTATATATATATATATATGTGTATATATATATATATATATATATATGTGAGGCTTAAATATGGGGGGTGATCACGCGACCTTAAAATGGGATTTTAGTTATTGAAATATAGGATTTAACAATTAAAAAGTCTGGGAGTTCAAATAAGCGGCGTATATATTGCAGTGAAAATGGAATTAATGGGTCGGCTTGATTCAATCTCCGAAGAACCACAGATTCTAAAGGGAAATTCCCCTTTTCATTATATAATCTTGGCGCATCTGTGGTTTGAGTGTCGAAGAGAAAAGAAATGCTGAGTTTAGCAATAAGATCCGACATGACATCACGCATAAGTAATGAGCGTCACTAAGCGTTCGTTAAAAGCTATGAACAAAGGATTTATCGCCAGAGCCATGGATGACTAGAGAATGGAAAGGATGTGTGCAGAAGGCGCACAGATTTTAATGGGGATTGGGACGCCATATTTTTTAGTTATGGAGCTGAGAGTCGTTAAGTGATTTAATAAATATGTTAGTAAATGATAATGGAGTTGTCGTCACTGTATTTTGAGTTTGGATTCTACATTGTCTCGCCATCGGACCACGGACTGCAAAATGATTAATAGGATATTTGGAATGATGTGTTAACTAGATCGGGCGTGAAGCTCCAATGTCCGACAAAAGCCGGCAGGATTCTGCAACCTTTTCGCTGTGGGAACCCAGCCTTTAAAATTTAAGGAATCAAAAATTTCATCGTATTAAGAAAAAATCTTCGGCTTGTGATCATCATATTTCTGTGTTTCAAAAATTAAGTCAGTGATGTCATCTGGTATTAAATTGTGCAATTAGTAAAATTTTTCGTCGTGCAAAAATCTTCGGCTGTTCATCGTAAAAAAAATAAATAAATAAATAAATAAAAAAGTCTCGGGGAGGGGGAAAAGCTAGATGGCAGAATATTAGTAACAAATATTGGTAAAATTTTGAAAATTGTAATTTCATTTTGTTTTGAAAATTTATGAGTTTTGGTATAATTATTGGAAAATTTTAGAACATAATAGGGTTAAATTGTTCATTTTGGTTTTGTTGCTGTTGGCAGTCTCGTTATTTTGTAAATATTTTTTAAAGTTTATTGATCTAATAATGTGTGTTTGATTTTCTATACATTGAAAGTGGGTACTCAAGCCTGTATAATAATTGATATTTTCAGATATAATTTTATGAGAGTATTTTTTAGTGTATTGATATAAATTTATTTGATATATGATATTTGCGAGGTAGGGAATTGAGTCGTATTGATCAAGATGTAAGGTCTGAAGTTTTCATTTTTGAAATTGGTAGAATTGTGAGTTTTGATCAAAATGTGAGAGTATTAACATGTTTTATCAAATTGTGTCTAGAAGCAGAACTAAGCATGAGTTCAACCATGTTTACTTCAAACTTGAGTAGGTTTTAAAATTGGTTTTTGAATGAAATTAAAAGTTTATGGTATTAAAATGTATAGGAAAGTGTTGTATTGAAAGTTAATTTCATACCTCAATGATTTAATTGCCTTTTTCATATTCATAAATATTGTGTATTTTGAGTATAATCATTTAAAGTTGATCTTTTAAAATTGTTATTGTGCTTTTGGTTAATAATTTGATATTCATTTCTTGTGTGTTTTTGGTCGCCACTTCATTTACTAGTTTTTGGAGGTCTCCCTGTAATTTTCAGATAAGCATGAGTGTAGAGACATGCTTCATTATTTTGTAAAACTCAGAGGTATAATATTTTGTACATCATGGTGAAAACGAAAATTTTTTTGAAATATTAGAGAATTTGAAATATGTATTAGGGTTATGCTTTTCACTAGTGATTTGTTGTGTCAAATTTGAAGTTTCGGAGGAATCAGGTATCCCCGATGATACGCTGAAAGCTCTTAATAAAATTCCCACTGCTGTTGTGGAGTATGACCACCATAACAGACATCTGAGGAAGGGTTTTAAATTCTAATAATAGTGTTATAAATAAAATTATTTTGTATGAAGTTTTGTGACACCCCAATTTTTTACAAGAACTGTAAATATTTCAAGAACTCTGAACTTTGTCAATTTTAAAGTCAGGACTCATCTTTTAGGTAGTGGACTCAAGGTGCTTCGGCACAAAGCGTTTTTCTTGAGCTAAAAAGAATAGTGCGGGTGTTCACAGAAATTTTAATTACCATTTTCTTACAAGTTCAAGTTATATTTTGTGTTTATTAAATTTCATTTTAGTGTTCTATTAATAATGTTGATATAATATTCTTTTACAATTAATTTTGATATTTTAATAATTACTGCTGTGTTATTGTTGTCATAATATTTTAAGTGATTCAATGTAACTTCTGTCTCGAATGGAGACATTTATGTAACTTGTATTTTCTCAGCTTCATGGGGTTAGGTGCACGATTTAGTATAGTAAATAAGAATTTTAATTTTAGTTATTTTTTAAAAATTAGATGTCAAATATTTAGGAAAATTTAGTTAATATCAATGTGGTTGAATCAAGTCGTAATTAGGAATAATTTTGTGGGGTTTCTTCTGAGTTTGCTGTGCGGGGAGGGCCCGCCCTGAGCAGCAATTTTCAGTTGATGAGTCATTAAGTTTTTTTTGTTGTTTTTCTCTTCTGGAGACGTGTTGCAGAGAACTGGCCATTCTTTGTGGGCACGCCTTCAGGAGAACGATCGCCCTATTCTAATCGTAAATGTAATTTAATTTTAGTTTGTTTAAATGGGTTAACAAGATGATGATGAGTTTCAGTAGCTAGGGTTATTAGTTAATTTTTGTAGTGTGGGAGACGTTCCAACTCAGCATATTTTCCAGTGGGTTAGAAAAAATCTTTGAAATTGAATTTTGTGTTTTCTCTTCTGAGGACGTGCTGCAGAGATTTAGCTACTCCTTGTGTGCACGCCTTCAGGGGGACGGGGGGGGGGGAAAGTTGTGAGGTTTAAATATGGGGGGCGATCACGCGACCTTAAAATGGGATTTTAGTTATTGAAATATAGGATTTAACAATTAAAAAGTCTGGGAGTTCAAATAAGCGGCGTATGTATTGCAGTGAAAATGGAATTAATGGGTCGGCTGGATTCAATCTCCGAAGAACCACAGATTCTAAAGGGAAATTCCCCTTTTCATTATATAATCTTGGCGCATCTGTGGTTTGAGTGTCGAAGAGAAAGGAAATGCTGAGTTTAGCAATAAGATCCGACATGACATCACGCGTAAGTAATGAGCGTCACTAAGCGTTCGTTAAAAGCTATGAACAAAGGATTTATCGCCAGAGCCATGGATGACTAGAGAATAGAAAGGATGTGTGCAGAAGGCGCACAGATTTTAATGGGGATTGGGACGCCATATTTTTTAGTTATGGAGCTGAGAGTCGTTAAGTGATTTAATAAATATGTTAGTAAATGATAATGGAGTTGTCGTCACTGTATTTTGAGTTTGGATTCTACATTGTCTCGCCATCGGACCACGGACTGCAAAATGATTAATAGGATATTTGGAATGATGTGTTAACTAGATCGGGCATGAAGCTCCAATGTCCGACATATATATATATATATATATATATATATATATATATATATATATATATATATATATGTATGTATATATATACGAACTCACAAAGACAAAAGTGTTCTTAAACTATAGAAGTAAAAATGCATTATGGAAAAAATTGATTAGTTTAACAACAAACCTATGACGTAAACTGCAGACTATTTATTTTTAACTTTGAAGTCTAATTAACAATTATTATAAATGAACTAGCCGCTGCGTGACCAGCATGGTCGCTTTTAGCTTTATATTTCATTTGCAAAACAGCTCAACTGAAAGTAACATATGTAAGGAACGTTACCATTACCTGTCATCATAAATATACGTTGTTAAGGGGTAGTGGGAGCTCAGCCAAGAAATTTATAATCATTGCTATATTCACTATAAGGCTGATTCTAAAACATCGTGATTAAAAAATGTAAATTTCCATTACTTCAGAACAGAGTTAAAGATAAGACTGAGAAACCTAACACCAATGATTTTAAAAATTACATCCCTCTCTGTATGTACAATTTTTCAAAATCAATATATCTACACTTTATCATTACATCAAGTAAGAAATGTTGGGGAAAATTTTTTCACTTAAAAAATGAAGTAAAAATTCAGTCGGTACTAAAATATAGTGTGGATTATATCACTCTCTGTATGTACTAGTGTTTACAATTTAGATATCTCCACTTAATCATATCAAATAATAAATTATTGGGAAAATTTCTTCACTTATAAAATGGAGTAAAAATTCAGCAAGTACTAAAATATAGTGTGGATTACAACTATGATATTCATAAAACTTTTTGATATACACAGTTGAGTATTTCAGGAGATACTACAGTGACAGAATCAATAGAACGGTCTCTAGATAAACCTACATACAACTGCCCATGACTAAGAACTGAATTTGATAGGTCTATACTCGGGGCATACCTAACCTGAATACAGGCAAGACGCTAGAGCAGTATGATTCCGCCATTGTGATATAGTTCACACTTTTTCCTATTAACAGAGTTGATAAAAGGTACATTTCAGACATAAACCATTAAAATAATGATTTAACTAATAAAGCATAGACATATTTGGGCAACAAAAATGTGGTTTTGATGTATTTAATAAATAATGCGCAATACAGCATGCGAGAGAGAATGTAACGTCATAGAATAATTTGACCATT
This sequence comes from Dolomedes plantarius, assembly GCA_907164885.2. NCBI lineage: Eukaryota > Metazoa > Arthropoda > Arachnida > Araneae > Dolomedidae > Dolomedes > Dolomedes plantarius. The sequence goes on from OU015500.1 coordinate 44,959,075, forward strand.
CACAAGGCTTCGTTTCCTTGGTGGAAGCATCTGGTGTTTAACATGGATGTGGAATTTTGGTAACCCCAGGAATACACATCTGCAGTTAACATTTAAAAAGAAATTTTCAACATTATACCTATTGGAATATTAACTGCAGTGATTTGCTGTATAATCTGAAATGCTTAAACGCTGATTTCTTATATCGATTTTCGAAGTTATAAACTTCCAACTAAGCAAAATATCTTTAACATTTTCATTTAATTTTTAAACTGGGCAAAATATGGCTAACAAAAACTAAGTTATGAGGAGATATTTTACAGAGAATGAAATTAGAGTTTGACGAAATATTCCCCTAGTAAAATTGCAAAAAATGGAAAATTTTATAAAGTGTTGAAAAAATTAATTGCATGTGATTTTTCATTAGAAGAGGTCATTAGTGTAGTATATTTGCATCAACTATTAATATAACTTGTCACACTTATTATTTTAAATGAAAACAAAATTACCGAAACAGATCGCGTCTCCTATAGGGAAAGAAAAAACTAACAATTGCAAAAACACAAATACCCAGAAATCTGCATCTATAATAATAAATTTTTGCATGATCCCATATTTATAAAAGTAAACATGACTCAAAATTTTATTGAGGATTTCTGAAACTCCCTCACATTACTTCGGGAAATAAGTAGATAGTATGTAAGCTCCCCCCCCCCTCTCTCTTTCCTTTTCACATATTTCGGAGAGCAAAAAAAAAAAAATTGGCATGGTAATTTATAAGAATGCGTGGTTTTTATGAGAGCCACATACTATTTGAAATCATAAAATGAACCAGAAACAATTTTTATAGGAATTAAGACAATTCGAAATTTTATGTTGATGTACTTTAACATGAGAAAATTAGTTCAAACTGTGATGTGAAAACAAAACTCTGTCTCCCCCTTTCCTGGAAATCAACCGATGGAAAATCAAACTTCAAAAGGTGATAAAAGGCCAAATATGGCAATCCGCATTTTGTAGCGGCAGGTAGACACTTCCATTGCAGGTGTAAATTGGCCATTGTAGCATAAATAGTACTGTCAACTTAGGTTTGCCCCGAGTATAGACATATTTTGTTAAATTATCAGTGGTTGTAACAAATGTCACCGCTGCACACACGCGGTTTTAAATTGTGGACAGCTGCTAATGTTTACATCCGGTAGTTGCAGCCGTTGCCATTCTGAGTATAGAAATATCGTCGATTTTTGTGCCGCATACCTACGTGTTTTATATATATATAGATAGATGATGAAGTGCTATGGAGGGAAAAAATTAATTTTAAAATAAAATCTTTAAAATTTTACACTTTTAAATATATTTCATTAACAAATAACTCACCCATCAGCTTGACCTAAAGATGACAACAAAGATGTGAAAATGGTGGGTTTCTCTTCTTTTCGAGTGAGTCCCACTAATAAAGAAAAATCATTATTGATAAAAATGAATTAAATGAAAATAAGTTTTAAAAAAACTTATAATTTGGCTATTCTTAGACATTTTAAGAGATTCTTATAAGGTAACAGTGAATTTTTAAATCAATTAGTATAAATAAAATGGTCATAAATAAACTCTTACTTAAGTTGCATGTAACAATAACTTTTATAATTTTTTCAAGAATCTAATGAAAAAATTATTTTTAATAAAGGATTATTAACCTATTACGAACATTTTATTTTTAAAACCAAGGAAAATATAATTTCGTAGTCAATTAAGATATACTTCTAATTTCGGTAGCTTTCCCAATGCTCTTATAAAAGATTCCTTGTATCATGTGAAAAGGATTGAAATTCTTCTACCTTGGAGAATAATTTGGTTTCATTATTTATATACATTAACTAGTTGAAGCTTTTCTTTACTGATTTCACTACACAATATTTGAAAACGATTAGCTTAAATATGCTTTGCAAGTTCACATTACTTAACTCTGTGGTATTTTTTACTATGACACTCTATATATGCATTAGACCATTGGATCTCAAATTTTTTATCATGCAGTAAAGGTCCAGGAGTGGAATCTTCAGTCAACATATTTAAATCCTGTAAGTGTACATTCGAAATTGTTTTCATATTTTTTTAAACATACCTTTATATGAAAACAATTTCGAATGTAATTGACCATATAAAGGTAATTGACCTTAAGACAATACATTATTTTGTTACTCTTTATTATAAACTACTACTCTAAATTTTAAACTACTTTTAAACTATCTTTCAACTCTTAAATAAATTTTGTATAAGGTAAATTGGTATAACTGGGTCCATGGGATAACTGGGCCATCCCCTCCTAAATTTTTCCTTTACATATTAGGTAGCAATTCCACTCTGTTGTAGCAACACTGGTCTATCATACACCAATCTATCTTACAACAATGATAATTGCTTTGAAAATTATTTTTAAATGAGGGTAGAATTTTGTTTCTTTTTCTAGATATACAAGCATTGGACCCAGTTACCCAGTCACAAATTCTGTTGTTTCTTATGAGAAATAGACCTGGGTGGTCCACTTACCCCATTTATCAAGGGCCCATCTGTATTTAAAAATATATACAATATTTATATATAATATATATATAATAAAAATCAATATCATATCTTAAACAGACTCCCTAAGACTTACTAAAATGCATGTCATACAAAGATTTTTGAAAATCTATGGCCCATTTACCGCAACTTACCTTATAATTAATAAATATTAAAAAGTTAACTCAGCAAGTCATATCATTGAAGATTACTATTATTCTCCTTCAAGAATTTACAAGCATTTTTGAATAGTTTGTGATGCTGTAATTTGAGTTATTGTTAAACAGTATGTTAATTCCTAAAACATTACAACAACATTTTCTGCTACAGATACTTCCTTAAAAGATCAATCAGTCAGTGACAAATGTTTTCAGGTACAACATTTCTTCACGAGTTATAGAACATTAGTAAAATTATGTAATAAAATTCATCTTAATTGTAAATAATACTAAATTTTAAAAACAGTTGTTGTTGTTGTTGTTGCTAATGCTCCCTGGTTGGAGGTTCCATTCACCAGGTCCTAATAAGCTATTGGGTTGAAAGAGGCAGCTCCTGTTTTGAGTTAGCACCACAAGGGTTGGAGTCCAACTTGGCTAAATCACTGGTCCCGTGATTTTGAACTGAGTCAAGTGACAAGCAGGGCCGTCGTCAGCTGAGCCAGGGCCCAGGGCAAAGTAATACAGTGGGCCCCCTCCCCACTCAATATTTGAACATTGTAAAAAAAATTTTAGTCAACTCTTATTTTAAAAGGGCCCCTTGGAAACCTGGGTATTTTGTCCCCCCAGCTGGCGGGCCTGGTGACAAGACCGGAACACTCCTCGAAACTCCAGAGGTAAATTCGAGAACTTGGAGGACCACGACCTATTTTACATGCCCCGGCCATCTTTAGTAAACATGGCGAAGGATTTGGAGTGACGAGCATCGAACCAGGGACGTTTAGATCACTGGCCCACTGCTCTTGCCAACTGGGCCACTGTACAAACCGAACAGTACAAATGATATAGGAATAATAATCAATTTTAAATTAGAAAATTTTCAATATAGTATGAACCAACCTGCTAAACTTTCAGCTGATCTATTCACAGATCCACTTCCATCAGATGAAACACTAAGTTTTGATCCAACCTGCAAAATTTGATGACTATTTAAAAAAAAGTAGTTAAATATGCTAGAGAATCATGTTATATTGCATTTAAGGTCCCCTAATACAATAAAGTATGAAACCATGAACATAAACTTAGCTGTCAAATTAAAAAGAGGAACTTTTTATCATAAAACATACAATTTTAAATGAAAAATACAGTGCATAAATTACCTTTTTTAACTCAGCACTATCAGGCTCTAATGCTTTCAACCACTGAACCAAAGCTCTCTCACTGTGACAGGGTGTTATCCTGTCAAGTCCAATATTATCATTTGGTATAGGTTGGGTGGGTTGTGAAACACATATTAAATCAAAATAAGTCAACATATCTTGGAATACATCAGATGATCTTTCTACAGCATTAACTGTATGGTTTCTATATGCACATCCCTGAAATTGGAAACATCATTTAAAAAATAATATAAACATATTAACTTTTTTTACAAAGTAAATAATAAAACTTTTTAATTATTTTGGGCATTAATTAAAACAGGACAAATTATTTCTTTCAAATAAATAAATATGAATTCCTAAACATACAAAAAATCTTTAAAATATAATGAGTCTATTTTCTGGGTATTTATAATTTTCCTTGCAGAACTAAGTTCTTTTATTAAAATACAATTTCAGAAGTATTCTCAGTTGTTTGGTTTAAATTTAGTCTTTTAAATGTAGTGAAATTAAAAATATAAACAGAAAAATATCTGAAATTTAAATTTAGCTTTTTAAAAATGTACAATATTTCTGTAACACGAGAGGAAAAATAAGAAAAGAGGGTACTTTTAATACGTGGTGCACAAAGAAATGTTAACACCATAAAAGAGATATTTTAATGGTAATATTAAACAGTTCTCTTTTCTACACTTCCTATAACTTGATAGATAAAATGGTACTTAAATGATCTTATAAGAACTTAACAACAGTAAATCTGGAAGTTGGAGGAGTGTTTGATTAATTTTTACACTTTTGTTAAGATAATAGAGTTTAGAGAATTCCTGGGGCATTGTTCCTCGTACATTTATAAGACAACTAAAATACATTTATGATAATTAACCACCTTAGATTACAATACATTTTCAAAATCCTTGCAAATAAATCCTACTTAAAGAAATTTTGCCACACAACAAAGTAAAATCAAACATAATCCAAATACATTAACTGAATTGCATAAATAAACAGATAAAATGACTTACAGAAAATAAAAAGAGAGGATCTATTGGATCAAATTTATATGATTTAGTTCCACAACAAGGAAACGTTCCAGGTTTATGACAATTTTCATTGGGATCGTTTTGTGGGAAGACTATGGATTCTTTATGAAAGGGACATCTTGTGAAATCAGAGCAAGCAAAATTTATGCCACAAGAAGTACAACGCAAGCTGTTAATTAAACCCCAAATCCTCCAATATATTTTCCTCCAAGACTGTGATGATTGGTAAACATCTTCCAGATATCGATCTAGATTCCATGTCATGTCTCTGAAATATAAAAAGATAATTTTGGTAACAGTTTTTTTTTTTTTTTTTTAAGTGAGCAAGCAAAATGCAATTTAATGTTAAGCAAGTTCATTTAAAAATAAGATAATAACAAACCAAAAAATGTGCTTAAATGGTCAGAGTATAAAACTACTCTAAAACTTATAAATTTTTTTTCAGTTTAACACTTTGGTCCATATAATATATGGTGCCCAGTTTAAAGGGCTTAAGTCAAAATCAGTGATTTAAATATACCAAGTTATTGGCTTTTATACCAATTACAGAACCATAATTTTGACTTGAGTCTTTTGTACAAAGAAATGTACTTTTGTATACAAAATTGATAGACTCAAGCCTTTTATATGAGTCAAAATATTTTTTTCTTAATCAATACTAAAAAATATCTAAAAATCACTTTTTTTAACTTAAGCCCTTTATACTGGGCAACATATTATGTTACATGAATAACTCATCCTTGCTTAATGCATATATACTATGAGTATATTATAAGCTGAAATAAAAATGTTAAAAATAAATGTAGCATTGTAAAAAATTTCATCAAAAGTGAAGGAAGAAAAAAATTTGTTAATTCAATGCAGTTTTAAAAAATTAACAATAAATGAGTAACACACAGAATACACTGCTAAAATTATCAATAATTTCTAATAAATATGTTGTTGTTTCTAATGTCCCTGAAGCTCACACAACAAGGACCCCAGACTGAAGTTCATATGGACGTAAGACAGGATATAGATGTATGTACAAACAGATAAGTTAAAAAAAAATTCTAACAATGCAGACCACTGACATAATACAGTGGAGTCCCCATAATCTGAAATGATTGGGACCAGACTCTTTTTGGATAAAGCGAAATCTTTCTTAAAATAAACTTAAATCACATAATAATGTGTGATTACATAAATATTACATATTACATGTGATTGCACAGATTACTTTATAAGGTCTGTCTAAACATAACCAAATCTCGGGTAATAAGAGAGTGGAATGCTGCCTAGTACAGTACAGTAGAGTGTAAGTTGTTCTAACAATGCGTCCCAGTGCTCAACAGTTGGATTTTAGACGATCAGCAGATTGTTGAAATGGTTTTGAAAGAACATGTCAACATCTCAGAGGAGAGTGAAAGTGAAGCAGATGGTGACAGCAAGCAGAGGGTATCTGACTCAGCATGCTTTGATATAGCGCTACACTACATAGAGAAACACTATGCTGCGACCCCAGCAGACACCATTTTTCTGACACGTCGGCATAATTTGGTTTCAAGATTGAGGTATTCTTCTTTTTGACTAGAAAAATTAACAGATTTTTTCAAACCAATGAAGTTCAGTAATAATTAGTTCAGTACATTATCTAGCTTTGAATTTTCTTGTAATTTTCAGAAATATACTTTATATTACTTAATATCACTGTGGTTTTATTGTATCCTTAGTTCTTATTGACTTTTGGTTTCAGATTAAGTGGACTTTTGGATAACCATAGTTCAGATTATCAGGACTTCACTATATCTAATAAATATAGAATGAACAAATGAGTTTAAATAACAAAACTATAAATTTTCAATAATACAATTATATATTGTCTTTGATGCTAGATTTCTTTCAATTCCAAACAGATAAAACTGTGTATCTAAAATAATTCAGAGACCAGAGATTTTAAAATAAATACCTTTTATGAACATAAATCAATTCTCCTCTTGGTCCAATTGTAGCTCTAAACAAAAAATAATTATTTCAGAATTCTACAATGCACTAAGTATACTGAAACAAGATCAAACTTTACATTAAAAATCACATTTATAATGAAATTATCTCTTATATAACACACAGAATACAGAGAAACCTTAAAAAAATTACCTGAGGTAGATTAAAATATATTTGCATGATTACAAAACCTATATTCATATGAATATTAAGATCTTTGACTGCAGGAAGAATTAATAATATTAACGATTGCTTATAAAGTAATTCATACAACTAGATAAATAATACTTATTAATCAAAATGAAAAAAATATGAATTAAATTCATTTAAGATTAATGTTAACCAATTTAATCAGGTTGTCAATACAAGTGAACAGAATATTAAGAAATTTAAATAGAATATTGACTTAAATAATTCTTGATGATGAGGACTGGCTTCACGTGTTTACGGACGGCTCCATGATGACTGACCGTATTAATGCTGGCGCTGGAGTCTACAGCAAGCTCTTCTCTTTTTACACTCCTGTCGGAAAATATAAAACAGCCTATGATGCGGAGATTTCAGCAATTCAGATCACCTTGTCACAACTCCAGTGTCAAAGTGAAAATTTTTCAAAGACTGATATACTATCAGATTCCAGGGCTGCCCTCCTGACCATTTCTTCATCTGAGGCACTGGCGTCAGCCGATATTTTAAATATTCGTCTGGCTCTTAATGATCTAATTGAAAACCATAGAGAGGTTGCGTTGCAATGGGTGCCAGCGCACTGCGGACTCCTGGGAAATGAGGCAGCTGATTCTCTTGCAAAAAAGGCAACTGAAATCGCACAAATAACAGATAAACCAATCCCTTTCTATACCACCAAACGTTTAGTTAAAAAATCTATTAGAGTGAACTTTTGGAATAACATAAAGGAGGCAAATAAAGACAAGAAATGGATCGAGGAAATCACTAATATTCCGCTATGGCCAAGAGACAAATCTGTTGCCATTTTCCGTCTCGCTACTGGCCACGATTGCCTCTCCAAGCATATATACCAAATAAAACTGCTTTCAAGTCTTCTCTGCCAATCGTGTAACATTCATGAGGAAATGGATGTGAACCATTTGGTTCACTTCCCTGCACTGGTCTCGGGACACTTGTGAGAAAAATACTGGAGAGCTCGGCACAAGATGAATGATTTATAGACTTACTGTAGTTCAGTTTTGTTACTTGTTCTTGTTTTATTGCGTTTTTCTGTCTACAGTTGTCTTATATTCTGCCCATAGAAAAAAAATAAACAAATAAATAAATAAAATAAAAAAAATAATTCTTCAATACAAGAAAAGAATAGGATTATAAAATCACATACACAACTGCCCTTTTCTCTTATTTTTATAACTTAACAATACATTTTATCAATGCTGCCCACATGGTATAGAGGTTAGCATCCTGAAGCACACAGTGGGCTAGGGTTTAAATCCCAAATAAGGCATGGTTGTTACCATGTTGACCCCTCATAAGGAGCAATGCTGGCTCACTTAAAGGGTGCTTCCATAATAAAGTAGCCAGCAAGACATTGCAGTGAATAACAAAAGGCAAATGTCTCATGACAAGTGCCTGTGCATTAGGGGAAAAATTATATATGTACATATATTTTATCAAAATAATACATGATTTTGTTTTCTATGATAACTACATATAAAAAAAATTTAAAATGTAATTTCTTAAAATCAATTAAAAATTTCTATAGTTTTCATGAAAAAATTGTAAACAGAAAATATTTACATTATTATTTTTCTAGAGAAAATTTTGGAATTTTTATAAGACAAAGGATTAGAATATGGTAACAAATATTATGGATATCTGATACAAGAAATGAATGCCTTCTAAGAGATATTTTCTTAGAAATTCTCTGGGAGAAGTTACCTTTCATTATTATTATTATTATTATTTTTTGAGGCAGTAGAATGATGTAAATTTTAAAACTGTTATGTTTCAGCCTGTTCAATGATATCTCTGGGATATTCAGTCTTTTGATTTTATCACAAAACTGTTATACTTAAAATGTCAACAAATAAGAAACATTATTTTGTATAGTCAGAATTTTTCAATGACATATTTCTAATGTTTAGTTAATTTTACATTTATAATACTATGCTATTATTCTGAATCTTGCAGGATTTTATGTTATTTGATTAGCAGTTCAAATTAATGTATGATATCATTTAAGTAAACACTGGCGGAAAGAGGACTTGAATATTTCTATTTATTTTTATTTTTTTATCCTATACCCATCTTCGGCATTTCTGCCATCAGTTGACGAGCAGCCCAATATAGAGAAGATGCAGAAAAGCAAGAGATAAAATTAGCCTCCACAGAGTTGTCTGTAATAAACTTTAAAACAATGGGGCAGTTCTTGAGGTGGTCACCATCCATATCACCCTGGTGGCACAGAGGGCAACAAGCTGAATCACCGATGCTTATCCCATGCAAATGTTTTTGTAGATAATCATGTCCAGTTGTCATATGAAAGCAAGCAACTCCAACAGACCGAGGCAAGGAACTAGGAATTTTATAAATCTTGTTGAGAAGGATTTTCCACCTCTTATCCACATCTGTATCAACATATAAGGATATCCTATTAGCTTTCATTTTATTGTAAATAATTCTTTTAATATTTCACAGAGGCAGAGGAGAATCAGGCTGGGCCATAGGAGATCCAGCCTTGGCAAGTTTATCTGTCTGCTCATTTCCAAAAATATCACAATGGCTCAGAATCCATTGAAGAGCAATGCTTTCTCTGGTTTTCTTTAGGTCAAAAACCTTCATTCTACAAGAATGAACCTGGGCATTTTTGTTATAGTTCAAACTGGTAAGCGACAAAATAGCAACTTGAGAATCAATAAAAAACACAATATTATGATCAAGGCTGTCTTTTAATTTATCAATTGCATATGATATAGCCTCAATCTCTCCATAAAAATTGTCACAGGACAGCTTCCAACAGGACAGCTAATACTGAAAATACTAGAATAATCTCCAGCACTGGCATTTTTTATCTCATTTTCTGCTGAACCATACGTGTACACATGGAGCCACTTGTCAGGAGGGTACCTGCTTTGTATAGTAGCCAGTGCAGCGTTCTTTAACTCACACTGCATAGAAAGCTGCTTGTTAACATTCCAAACAAGATCCAGATGGCCTTCCAACATGTCGTGACCCATAACATGATTCCATTCTTGTGAGAAAACTTGTCAATTAGGTGTAGGAATGTCATAAGTATCATAGAGATCGTGGACAGTTGAAAGGAAAGATCTATGAGTTTTTGATCTCTCATTTTGACTTGAATATGCAGCAGACAGAAGATCTGTCGCAAGGACAATATACCACCAGGGCCGGATTTTCCTATAGGCTAACTAGGCTTCAGCCTACGGCCTCAAGATCAAGAGAGGTCGACATTCAAATTGTTAGCAAAATTAAAATTACACTATTCTAAAAACAGTGAACACTAAAACACTGGACCGAAAATAAGGAGAAATTCTACACATATGACTAATAAACAAACATAAAAATGTATTGGTTAAGATCAATGTGTTCGACTCATTGGGTCTGTTCCTACTACAACTTTTTTTAATCTCATTACGGAGATACGTCACTTGTGACGCGGGGCTGTTCAGCGTGTGTACTATTTATGCTTTAAATGTGAATTATTATGAAATAAATTTATCTGAATTGAATTTGGATTAATCTTCAATGTATTGAATATATATAGGTTAGTACCAATAACAACATGTTTCATTTAATATATTGATATATATCACAGTAATGATGTATTTTATTATCTCTCATGTAATTTACAAATTTAAAAGTGAGAGGTGAAAGGGCCTCAAAAGTGGAATAGCCTAGGGCCTCTTTTCATCTAAATCCAGCCCTGTATACCACCTATACAAGATTTTCGACAAAGACATAGACCTTAATCAAAATACATGCAGAAAACTGTAATGAAGCCATGCACATGATCATAGTGATATAAATACAATCTGAAATGAACCTGATCTGTAAGGTTAGTTGTGTTAAATTGCCAAACATATACTTGCTATGAGATACATAAAAACATTGGAGTTCTTTTAGATGACGGTTAATATGCATTCTAGATACAAAAGTAAGAAAACCATTTTTAATTCTTAAATAATCATTTCAAATTGCCATTGTCAAGAACCAAAAGCCATGCAAAGTTGCACAGCCTAACTCTGGAGAAATTAATGTTTATTCAATTAATCTGATACTGAGAAATAGAAAAATAAGAGAACCTAAAATAACAAAAAAAGATAAAAGACGAACTAACATTAGTTATTCTAATAATAATGTTAGTTTGATTAATTTGTTATTAGAATATAAGTTTTTCTAATAAATTAATCAGGCTAAATTTCCTTTTCATTTCAATATGTTTTCCACGGTGCAACCTGCAATTTCATATAACAAAGTATTATGAGAAAATAATATAATTCAAAAAATAGTATTAAAAAGCAAAATAAAAAGGTATAGTTAATATTGATAATAATTAAATTAATTTCTTAAAATCCCACCTAGGTTAAAATTACTATATTTAAATTATATAAATTATAATAAATGTCTGAATCAGTAAAATAAATTTAACATTTATTTACAAATGACTCACTTTCTAGTTTTGCAAGGAATGAATGCTTGTAATTTGGTAGCAAAAATCTGATCACACAAAGAACACTTCATAAGTTTAGGAACAATTCTCTGGTTTGCTGCTTTGGTTTCAGGTTTAAGGAGACGATCCAATAAAATCTTATATAATTTTCTAGAAGAATAGAACAAATCATTTTTAATAAATGTTAATACAAAGAAAATTTAAATAATTTTTCAAAATCATCATTTTTTGCATGGTTATACATGAAATTATTATAAATTTAATGAAATACCATAAGAATAAATATTTAGATGATACTATACAAATAAAAAAAATACTGGGAATACATGAGATTATCAATGAAAACTTGCTTCTTCTAATTACATTTTTTCATTTTGTAGAAAAAAGTGTTAATTGTTTAACTGGTAATGCTGTTAATGTCAAGGAAATGAAATATCTATGTATTGATTTTCCTTCCATAAAGTATCAATAATAATAATTTGATATAAGTTTTTGTAACACTTAATACTGAAGTTTTCAAATTTTCATAATTCTACACTAGAAAAGATAAAGAAGTCTTCAAATATAACTTATCTAAAATTATATATACAAACTAAAACTAACCCCTCCAACACACACACACACACATATATATATATATATATTTATTTTGGAGAGCTACTTAAATATACTTTTTACTTTTAAGGTGGGACCTCTTGGAATAAGATATGTTATTTCCTTTAATAAATCATTGAGCCTTTACAAAGCAAACAGTAACTTTACATAATTTTTTTTCCACACAGTTACTTATTTAAAAATGTATGACTCATAAATAAATCAAGATTATTGAGGAATTTCTTGCTTACAATGTACTAAATATGATCAAAATTTTTCAAATCATACTAAGCACAGTTATATTTATGAGTAACTGTTTTTTTGATTATCTATGCTATATTTTTTGTCTCATAGCATCTAAATAGCTCTATACAAATGAAATTAAAAATATTTTTGTCATTAATAATTAGTAAAAAATTTTAGAATAGTACCAACTAATAATTACAAGATAAAAAGAACTTTTTATATACCATGTTTTTAAATTTTCTGTTGAATCATATAAACTTGACAATTCTATGTATTAATAAATACTTTTTAAATTTTTTTTGATGAATTATCCCATCAACTTGAAAGAAAATGAAGTTAATTGGAAGTTAACTTGCATTTAACTTTTCGTTCCCGTCCCGGCCGATAGATGGCTGCACCAGTCTACAAAATAAAATTAACTGAAAATAAATTTAATTCTGCTTAAAGATGGCTAAAAGTATTAAAAAAATGCATTGTCATCGTGTTCTGAGCTATTCTAAAAGTTTCAAATGTCTAGCTAGTCAGGAAGTTAGTTAAAAATTGATTGCAAGATTTGTAAGGGCCAAACACACACACAAACAAACAAGAAAGCAAGTTAATAAAAACATGGTAAAAATAGTCTAAACCTTTCTATGTGTACATTTTTCCAAGGACATCAGTCTAATAATGACTGATGTCTATTCAAACGTCAGTCATTGATCAGTCATCAGTATTCAGAATGACTGATATCAACTGTACTAAATCATGCATATATTGTTAAATGTTAACATATTTATTAAATCCTTTCACTTTTTTATTATTTTTATTTTAGGATTGACTGAAGTTTATGATGGAATATTCATATAGTCACATCTCTTTCAGCTATGTCATATTACTAATAATAGCTTTTGAAAAGATCATCAGCTGTTTAATAAGTGTTTTAATTTTTCCCAATAAAACTAATTATATTTTTTACAACTTTACAGACAATGACTAATGTAAATAATTACAATAACTACATATAGCATTCATTACATTATAATCATACAACTAATGTTGCAAAACATACTCCTTTATCTGTCCAGACGGATCCTTTAGTGACTCAACTTCCCGATGATTAAATAATACAGCAAGTCTAGATATGGAATAAATAAAAACAAAAATTAGAACAAATATTGAAACATAAGTGTAGAATAGAGCTATTATTATGTGTTGAATAAATACCTAGTTAAAAGGTCTTCATTTAATGCCCCAATTGGACAGTTATTTTCAATCACACTATTCATATGCCTATGGCAGTAATTTAGGCATTCTTCTACTAAATTAGACATTTGTAAAAAATCTGCTGATACCAATAAATGTATGGCATATTTAGGATCTAGAAATAAAAAGGGAAATAAAGAATGTGTTAGTTGTTAGTATTTTATAGCAGAAACCATGAACTAAACACAAAGATTTAATAAGATCACGCCTGAAAGATTTAACTTGTGCAATTATTTGCTTTTGAATTTTCAAACGGTTTATCCATATCTGTTATCCCTAGTTATTAATTTGGAAGAAAACTGATCAAACAGCCGTGTTTCAACATATTTGGGATTGGATATTCTTTCTGTTATTGGTAAAGATTGTTGCTATGGGAATATGCTGTGTTTTGAGTATTAGAAGAGCTAAACAATAGACTAAGCTACCATGGAAATAAAGTGACATTAAGAATATTATAGAAAAAGGTACAAAACATAAACTAAAATATGGTGTTTCCCACGAAAGAAAAAATATCATTTTAATGTGTTCAAATATGTAATTTATTTCACATATATATTTTAAATAAAAAATAGTATATATAAATAATGTATTACAGTATTTATAATCTACAATATTTAAATTCATATTATCATTAATAAAATGCAAATTAAGTAAAATAACTCTTTATGAGTATGCTTGTGCTTAAAATTTGTAATATGCAAAATATGCAATATATAACTTATCCTTGTTTTAAATAACTTATTTCATATTTTAACATGTAAGTTTCAAATGAAATTAGTTGTTGATATTTAATATGAACTTTATACAAGTAAAAATACAAACCTACATTGTCATATAACCAAGAAAAATTTCTCAAAATAATTTACCAATGGAAATCAATTCATGAAAAAATAATATCAATTTTTATGACTTGAAAAGTAATTTGAATTCTTTCCATCCATCGGTTAAATTGATGCAGTCACAGAGAAAAGCTGCAGTTTCATTTTACACATGTACCATATACTTTAACAAAAAAAACAGAACATTTCTGAACAAATTATGCAATTTCTGAAGCATATAAGTTAAGGTAAGCACTGTATATAGAGACTTAGAACTATTCCTCATAATGTACTTATAAAATTATTGTATAATGTGAAATGATTCTCATCTGCAAGCTGAAATAAAATTGACAGGTTTCAAAGTACAAAATATTGGTATTCTAGGCACACGTATCTGAAACTGACATTCAGTATTTGACTTTATTGTTTGTCAGTCAATGCATTGTGAGAAATGTTATATTTGGAACAATCAATTAATCAAAAATCTCAGATGGTAGTTATTAAAAAAGCATTGAGATATGTTTGCATTTTAAGGAATTACAGAAATGATTTTCATGTTTTGATTGCTATATAGTACCTTAAAAAATATCATTTGGTTCTTAAAAAAACATATCTCAGTTTTCAAAGTGAATATGGTCCCTGATATATATAGCTGTAAATATCTAATATGCAACCCAAGTGATGAATTTGTAGAGACATAAACAAAACAAATACAGAAAAAATATTTTTGCACATAAATACACTTCTTACAAGATATTTCCAATTTTCAACATATAATGAGCTAAAATATTTTGAGCTATTTAAGATCTATTCCTCAAACCATATATAACTAAATTTTCCTATTATATTAATTTTATTAATAACTCTTATTTATGTTTGGAGTAATTCAGTTGTTCGGATCGTTAGAGTAGATTCTATATACATGCTCATTGCACCTTTTTCTACCAGTCAAGACTTGTCCATAAAATATATAATGACAAATCTATTTCAGGAAATATGTTAAGCAGGCAAATTTCATTTAGTTTATGTCTACTTTTTCTGAGAACGGTGGTTTGGGGGATGTTCAGCTGTTTTTGACTGTCAGTATTTTCTAAAATAAAAGCATATCTGATAAGATAAAAGCCTGTAGAGATAAGATTAGAAGATAATGGTGGATTTATAATTTGTTAATAGAAGTTTCACTATAAGCCTGATGTCACTGAATTCAACAGCATTTTTAAAGTATGTTTTATTTTAAATTATAACTTATGCAATCCAGAGCTATAAATAATAATTATTTGTAATTTATTACTTATAAATACTTTGTGCAATTGCAGCTAATAATAAAGGTTTTATTAACAAAAGTGTGAAATGAACAATTATATACTTAAAAGGAAAATGAATGGAAGAAAATATTACCAAATTTAAATTTTTTTCCACCAGTAGAATCTAAGCTGATATAATCCATGATTTTTCTAAATACTACAATGTCACAGTGTACAGATATAGTCAATTCACCCTCAGGTTCAACATCAAGACAATCCTTGAAATAGGGCATTCGATTAATTAAGATGTCATAAGGGCAAGAAAACATTTCTTCCAAGTTCTTGCAGTCATCAATAACACGAATGCTTATCTCCCTCCTAAAACATATTAAAGCTTGTATTAAATTAAATAATTAGTACTATATACTAATAGCAGAAGTTAGAAAATACCCCTATAAATATTTTTTTTCTACAATTTGAAATCATTCTACAAATAAAGTAACATTAACAGACAAAGCTACACTAAATATGGATATACTGTGGAACCTCGATCTATTATTTTTAAAGGGACCAATTGCCTGAATGATAAATGAAGGAACATAACAAAGAAATAAGTACCACTGAAAATGGATGAAGTAAACAACACGTATGGGAAAACAATTATTTGAGGACCAATTGATCGAGGTTCCACTGTAATTGAATAGTTAGAACAATAAAGAATGACTTTTATAGAATGAGTAATTGAATTTAACACACAACTTCATTCATAAATACATAAAATACTCTTACTTACTCTCTCTCTCTATATATATGTATATATATATATATATCGTTCTTTTTTTTAAACTCTTGATATGCTTATTTGACAACTTTATCATAAAACTCCAATATGAAGATGAAGTATAATATTTCATTGCATAATAACTACTCTATTACACATATGACAGTTACATAAGAATTATGTATAAGATACAAGAATTGTATTATTGTAATCATAATAAATATTAAATGCATTAATCTATTTATTAGTTTTTCCAAACAAAATATACTAGTCAGTTGAAGTTTTATTCAGTGGTACACCCAGGATTTTTCTTGGGGGGGGGGGGGGGGCGACGAAATGAATGGATAAAATTATTTTTAATGCATGGGGGGGGGGGAAGGGCGAGAAGAACAGATAAAAATATTTATAATGCAAAATCAATATTCATAATGCAATTTCTATTTCTTTTTCCCCTTGGCTCCCCCCTGGGTACGCCACTGGTATCAATCCACTGAAATATTTCTGAATTTTTTTCATGAATTAACAGCAACAGTAAAAATGTCAAATATAACTACTTCAAATAGAGATATTCCAAAAGGAAAAATTTTGAAATATACATATTTAAAACTTATGAAAGTAAAATTTTATTTTTCTTTACTATAAAGTTGTGGTTTAACCAATAAATTAGTGGGAGAACTATAGAGTTTCAAATCAGGACCAAATTCAATAGAATATTTTATTGAATTTTATAGCTTATTACTTTACAGACATAATAATGGATATATCAGTAATATTTTATGATCAATTTATTGATTATAGTTTGCAGAAATTGCAGTGAATGCAAAGTTAGTAAAAAATAATGGTATAAAATGGCTTAATAAAACATAGATTTTAGCAAAAACTTACTTGCCAGGTACACTGCCAGCACCTTCTGCACTTGTAGAAGGGATAGCAGCATCCGTATATTTGCCTACACAATAAAGCACAATAAAACATTAGCATGAAAATTCTGCATTTGTTGCTGATAGCAAATGCTAATAATCATATAAAGAATTTAAATAACTTATGTAAGCAACACAAATACTATTACACATTACTACTGACTTCAATTGGTAATATTCCTTTACATAATGATGTGTATGGTTGATAATACAGAATACATTAAACTACATAATTATATTAATTGCATAGAACTGGTATGCAAACAGTAAATATTTATGTATCTGTTCATGACACATATTTTATAAAGATTTGATTCTTATAAAATTTTCTTCATCAAATTAAGTTTGATGAAGAAAGAACTGAAAATCGTTCTGAAACATCTTACTTAAAGAAAAATTTAGAGGTTGAATTCATGTTAAAAGAGTAATTTATGAGCGCAAATAATTTTAAAACGGCATTAAAAAATAGACATTACAAGCACAGATGTAATAACAGACTTCAAACAATATACTTAGCTATTTAAATAAAAAATATCAAGTTTCCGTATGATTTTAAAGAATTTTGCGCTGTTTTTAGATTTGTTTATTTAAAAAGAAAAGAAATAATAATTACTAGATTTAGATGAATCTGCACTTCTGTGACCAGTACTTCTAGCACTGGAGGGTTTTCCACTTTTCTTTGGGTTGCGGGGAGGGTGTTTTGACACTTTTTTGGATGGATTAGAGGACATTTTTCAAATCTGAAAATTAAGAAATACCTTTAAAATTCATGAGTTTTTTGAACTCAATTAGCTGACTAAAATTGCAAAAGATCTACTTACAGATTTTGATTCTGTTATGATCATATCAGTAAACAAGAATGTTTATCAATGTAAAAACATGTGTACGTACAATGTGCACATAGAGGCTTTCGTAAATTGGTAAATCATTCATATATAGGTTCAAATAACTAAAATAAATAAATAAAATCCCGTCTGGTACCGTCAAATAAAGCCTTTCTGTTGCGTCTGTATCATAGCAACGTAGCTTAATAACCTTTTAATAACAAGTGCTGCCATCTACTAGCAATAAATATTACTGAAATATAGAAATGCCCTGAGGTCTTTTCCCCATAAATATTACTTTTATTTTCAAAAGTTTTTCGCCCTCTCTTTTAGTGAAACAATAAGCACAAAGAAAAAAATTTTAAAATATAATTTATAATTTAAATTGTCGTAATTTTTAAGTAGTAAAAATATTTGCTATTACCTGTTAATATACAGAAGAAAGAGAAACATAAAAATAAATCTTATATCGTCTCCCCTCTTTTCCTTCTCTTTAAATTTAAATTAATTATTTTCAGTTTTAGCATGTTGTTTTAGAGAACCAATCTTCTCATGATGTGTAATGGATAAAAGCTATATCTAACTTTTATAAGCTATCTTTGTATATAATTGCAGTGAAAATGTTACCCATTGATTTGAATTATTTAAATTCATAAATGTCATAAATATCATGCATGTGAGTGTTCTGATATATGTGATGATAGAAAATCGTAAAAAACTTTACGTAAGGTCCTAGGTATTTTTTTTTTTTTTTAACCCGTGTTTTGGATTTTAAAAGACACTAGATCAACCGTAACGTAGTTTTACCATAAATAAAAGTTTCTTCTTTCAGCCGACAGATGGTAGCAGTGAAATATATTGCATGATTGACACCCATTCTTCACCTGAACCAGGAGGGTGAAATGCTGGTGTCTTTCACCTTGATGGTCCGAACTACTCAAATACATGATGAAAACATGCTCTATAAAAAGTCATTAAATATGGTTGTAGCCACTATTGGCTACCGTTCCCGTTTTGACTCTACCCCAATATATAGTTTACCGGCGTTTGGCGAGTTTTGGAAATTTTCTCTAATAAGCGATATCGTCGCCAAATGTAATCGTTTATCTCCTATTTGAATTTTTATCCTTTTCTACTGATATTTTTAAATTCTCATATTATAAGACGTTTCCAAGAAATTAAGCAAAATAAATGTTTAAATTTTAATTGTCGTTAACTCCGTAAGAATAAATTGAATTTTGTTTTTAATTTCTATTTATTTATTTATTTATTTTTGCTTTATAAAAATACAGAGTGATACAAAAGTCACTTAAAACTAACAGTTACTCGTCTCTTCGGTGACCAGAGAAGTAGCAATGAGCAAAGCCAAAAAATAACAATAACTACAAACTTTAACTTAAACTTTGACTTAAACAATAATTAAACTTTACGGTGTTCTAATTTTTTTTCTTCTTGTTTTAATTTTTTTATTTGCAGTTATTTTAAGTCCTTTAAGTAGTCTTATTGAAATGCTATAATATTTTTGAGGTTTTAATAAAATTCATTTAATAGGATTTTTTTAAGTGAGCTAATTTTTTTAATATTAAAAAAATAATTATTAAGTTTTTGTTATTCACGTTTCGTACATTGAGTTTCGGCTTAGCGTTGTGGGCATTCTTGATTTTTTTTTGGCATGTTTGAAGGAATTGTTTGTGTGCTTCATTTTGCTGGTAAATAAAGTTTATTTAATATATTTTTTTCTTTCATTTCATTTTTTTATCTAAATTTTAACTCGTAAGTTTCGTTTCCTGTTTTGTGCTTGTTTCTAAATCACGTTAACCACGTCCAAAAACGTGTTTTAAATTGTGTTTCCATTTTTTTAAAAATGTGTAATAACCATTATTGAGATCAATTCGAAAATTCCACAAATTTCTACCATTGCAAATTTCATCTTGTTTTCGATCACGTTTCACATTTAGTGAACCGCTATCATGGTCACACCTGTTTGGCAGCGTGACAAGATGGCGGGGTTAAAGTCTCAAAAAAAAAAGTAATCCATGCATCAAGATCATAGCCGGATTATGACATTGTAGTCCCCTGGGGTAGGATACTGTGAGACCCCAAGTAAAATTGGATTAGGCATAAGGGCCTGTTCGCATAAAATCCGTCAGCGTCAGCTTAAAATTTTTTTACCAATCATACACTGAAGTGCCACTGAATTAGGGATAGCAAAGCCTATGCAAATTGTGTAGCGCTGCGCATCATGTATGCGCAAGTGAGGGCGCTGTGGTAACTGCATATATAGAGCGTACTGTGGTTGTTCTGAATTAGTTGTTGGAATTGCCAGTATGGGTAAACTGCCTGATTTAGACGCCTTCGATCGCGGACAAATCGTAGGGGCGCGACGCATGGGCCATTCAATTTCCGAAATCGTCAGACAGCTAGGATTTTCAAGGTCGACAGTGTCAAGAGTATACCAAGAATACATGGATGGTGGAAAAAAAAACTAGCGATCGGGCAAACTGCAAAGGACAATTAGCCTTGACAGTGCGTGGTGCGAGACGGCTCAGGCGTATTGTACGTAGCCAGCGAAGCCAAACATTAGCTCAAATTACCACCCAGTTTAATGACGGTGCCAGTCGTACAGTCAATAAACGGACTGTGCAACGCTCGCTTCACCGTATGGGTTTCGGGAGCCGTCGACCTACGAGAGTACCATTGTTCTATACTCGCCATCGGGTTGCACATCTTGCCTGGGCAAGAGAGCACAGAGACTGGAGTGTAGAGGACTGGAAACGAGTAGCATGGAGTGATGAGTCTCGATTCCGACTACTTAACGCCGAGGGGAGGCTGAGAATATGGCGTCAGGCTCATGAAGCCATGGATCCTGCATGCCTGGCTGGAACTGTACAAGGGCATGGTGGCTCAATCATGGTCTGGGGTATTTTTTCGTGGCACAGTTTGAGATCTTTGGTGCGTGTACCAACCTCCCTCAATGCAGCCCCGCCGGATGGTAGACTTTTTACTATCGTCTTTTTCATACATTTTTATACATGAATCCACCAAGAGAAATTATATTAGAATTACTTCTAGGTTCAGCCAATTTTTAAGCTATTTTTACTCGACTATGTTGAGCCTCTGCTTCATTTTACGTAAAGCGGTGCATTGCACTTTCTGAAGCAGTGATTCTCAACCAGGGGGGCGTGTATGGTTAACGAAAAATATGTCTAACATTTATTTTTATAGCTTTAATTGCCTTTTTTAGCCTGGGGGGGGGGGGTAGGGTCTGATATGTCAAGGGGGGAGGGCTCAGACATAAAAAGGTCGAGAATTACTGTTCCAAATGAACACCATTCTTGTTTCTTGATTTCAATTACTTCTAATCTAATAAGTTGTCTTTCGATATTAATGAGTCTGACAATTTCCCGTTTCTCCAGCATCCTTTTTCAAGCGCAAGCTTTGCGTTCAGGTCCATTTCTGGCCATCATCTGTGAACCGTAATATAACCGCTGCTTTTAAATGATTCACAACTGTACTGTCCCTCTAATTCTTAAATCAATGCTACGATAGTTCAATATCATTTCTCTTTCAAAGTCAATACAGTCGTGTCTTTTCCCATAATTTTTTGCATATCTTGTTAGTTAACATCCTCTTTTCTTTCTTTTTGCTTCCAGTAAAATTTCTATGTCATGGTTTTTATACACCAGTGTGCAAAACCCCGTAGTATTCTCTATAATTAACATTGGTACCGTCCTCTGACATTTAGTTTAAATCAAGTCCATGAAGGTGTGGCCGTATGCGCAGTGTCAATGTGCAGATTGTATTTTCAAGACATTTGCCTTGATTCGATGTTTTCGGGTTTCTAACACTCAGTAAATGGTTAAAACCAATGAATTTTCTTAAAATTATTTACCTGGTCAAAGTGTGTAAATTTTGCTTTTGTTATGGCGTATTTTAAAGCCAGCAAAAGGTAATGTTTTTGTAAACCGGATCGTCGATGACCCGATGTATAAGTAACTCGTGGGATTAATGTAGAAACGGATAAATGGCTTTATTTACTTCTCGTTTATTATAAGCTATATACAGTAATAATAATATACATGAGTTTGTTCCGTAGAACTCGCGTAACATCGATTTGGGAGAGCGGGGTTCATAAAATGCAGTTCAAACGAGACGTCCCGTCTCCTAGATTTCTCGCGCTCTCTCAGTACGTCAATACCTCATCAAGGTCCAGTTTGTAATGTCTAATAGTCTTTCGTTAATTGATACCTTTTTCTTCGGAAAGTTCGAGAAACATCTCAAAAGTTCCATCGCCTCATGTGTGATAAAAGAACCCTTGTAGGTTTTCGTCACACCTGGCCACTTCCGTTGTCTGCGGTTCCTTTTGACAGCTCGTCTCCCCGAGGACTTGCATCGCATCTTTTTTGCGCTGATGATCTTTTCCTAATGAGTTCTAATGATCTATCCATCTTCTTTAGGAATGACCCTTTTTCCACTTAGGGAAGTGGGGACCGCACCATTGTATGTTTAACGGCTTGTCCGATTCATTTAAAAAATAGTCACATATGTACCGCCCTTTTCAAATTAAAGATGAGTCTAGCCCCACCATATTGTGCGAACCTGACAGATTTGCTTTGAAATTTCCACGTGGGATTGGTGTGACGTCATAAAGTACAAATTATAGGTACATGATAAGTACAAATTGTGGGGGTGGGGGGGGGCGGAAATACCGAAGAAAGATTTCCTCTTTTATTTTCTCTTTGATTGTTTTTCGGAAGGACCTTGGAAATATTAAAAGGCTATTTCATCAGCCAACAACCCCAAGTGGCTCTATTTTGTCCAGGAGGGAAAGAACAGTATGAGAAATAAGCGTTTCCAAGCTCAGTCAGAGAGAGATTTTTTATTTTGAGTGTCGAAGTCGGTATTTTATGATATTTAAGAGATTTTATATTTTCACTGGGAGGCAAGATATTGCAGAGAAGGAAGTGGATAAAGAGTTCTAGAACACAAAGCACGCATTTGGGGGCCACCGAAAGTTAGCTGCTTCAGAAAGAGATATACTCTTCGAATTTTTTTCATTAAGTAATAGATTGATCTGATAGCTTAACATAATATTTAGAACATAGGGGCCTCAAAACTAAGTTACGCTTCGGGTCCTCCAAGTGCTTGATCTGCCACTGAACAAGGTTGAGGAAAGCTAATAGCTAATTGTCCATTAGGCCTTGAACTACTCAATACCTGGTCTCTAGTGTAAAAAGGGGTTAATGTTAGTGCGGAACAGTCTCTGAGGTATATTTTAGAAAAACGCTTTCGATATGACCCCCGATCGGGGGAAGAGGACTACCCCTGAAGAGAAGGGTGAGGGTGTGTGTGGAGTGGAGGATTGGATGGGATTTATAACAAAATGATTGCAAATGTTTTTTTCCTAAATATAACATAGCGCTTCAACATAAATCTATCTTTATAAATAGTTATATAAGCATAAATTAGCTTACGTAATGCTTTCTCTAGTACTGAATGATGTTGTTTCTTTTTCCTATATAGCTTTATTTTTTACTCTTAGGACATTTCTGACTCCTTTTTCTCACTATGGACGAGTAATTTTATTTTAATCTGAAACTGTTGATTGCTTTTTCTAATCCACTAACATTTTTTTGCAATTAAATTGTTTCATAATCCAATTTTTTAAAATATTCATTTAGAAAAGATTTCTTCATTTGCAAATAATCAACTATTATTTGATGGATACTCAGACAAGTGAGGCTCATAATTTTGGAATCAAATACTCCGTAAATGATATAGGATACAGTAGCATTGTACGAAACTATCATGGAATCCTAACAATGAAATTAACTCCTTTACACAACAGATGGCGCCACCTGCCAAAAGGAAGTTCTCATTTAAAGAATTCAGGTTGTGTGTATTCTCGACCAGAGATGTCTAGGATCAGACATTTTTTCGATTTTAGAATTTTAATAAATGTGTAATTAGATAACTGAGGGAAGATGGATGGGATCGCAGCTTGAACACAAAACTTATATGCCATATGCCTTGTACACACAGCCCGAAAGTTATATATTGAACATGTTTGATTATTTTGTGCATGTAACAAAATATTAGAGCACTGAACTTTCAGAAAGACAAGGTTGTCACATAGGAATATTTTGGAGGAGAACTTATAGTCTTACTCCAGATTTCAGCCCCACCCGCCCGAAAATTTTACCTAAATTAAATGTAAACCCTTCAGGGTTGAGAAAGGGGGCAAGGCAAGCGAAGGGGTGATTGATTCCGGCAGTGGCGCACCCAGGATTTTTTCTTGGGGGGGGGGGGCCGAGATGAATGGATAAAAATATTTATAATGCATGGGGGGGGGGCCGAGATGAACGAATAAAAATATTTATAATGCAAAATCAATATTTCTACTTCTTTGGGGGGGCCAGGGCCCCCTGGGCCCCCCCCCCCCCTGGGTGCGCCACTGGATTCCGGGTCCGCTGATCAAGTAGCCCGCTTCATATGATGGTTCTAATACAAGGACCGGGCCTTGGAGGCTGATAAAATTTTTTTCCCAGACCCCAGTCTAGGCCATTCATACCCCCACTCATACATACGCAAAAAATATTAAGAACAATTTCAAACTGTTCCAGTAAATATCAGAAAAATACACAATTTTTTTTTTCAAGCAGAGACAAATGCGAATGCACTTATTCTATAACTTAACACTGAAATAACTGTTTTTTTATGTAATTGCTGTATGCGATGAGTAAATGTGTTTTAAAAATTCTAATATTGTCTTAAATAGCTTGTACGCTTTCAAACTGTTATTTATTTATTTATTTATTTATTTATTTTTTTTATTTTAAAAGTATAGAAATGTATAGAAACCCCCCCCCCCCCCCCCCCCACACACACACTGTATGTTAGTCAGAGTTTTAAACTTTTGCAGTGTGGACCCGGTTTCAAATCCATGTTAAGGTATAGATGTTCTTGTAGTCAGGCCCTGATTTTCCATTAAGCCCGGTAGGCCCGGTCCTAGAGGCCCCCAAAATTTTATTTTAAAAGAAAAAAAAAAGAAAAAATTTAAAATTCAATTTTTAAAATTTTATCTTTTTTAATAAGAATTTTTTTATATATCCTTTCAAATTTGATTGATTGGTTCATCATATGTATAGTTATATGTATAGTTCATCATATGTATGTTATAGTGTATATAAAGGATTAATAAGTTTTTCTGGTTGCATCGTATTGGTGTTTTAATGATGAAGTTAATATGTTGTATTGCTTTTTGTTATTTGATAATGTTCTAGGCTTCAAATAGCCAATTCTTGGTAAAATGGTACTTTCACAATGATTCATGATTATTGCAAACGGCGAGTCTTGGCGTCTTTCTGATCTGAATGGGACTACGAAACTTATGATTTCGTTACTTCAGATTTTACGGTAGTTCAATTTGGGCATTGAGCTATACGCTTTTCTGACACACTGAGGGAAATGCAGCCCTAGGTTACATTGTGTTGGATAAATCATTCGCGAATCAAAGTAAGGCATAAATGCGCTTACCTTATTCTATGTAGCACGTCAGCGCTATCATCACAGCAGAGCAATGGAGTTGTAGAGAATCATGATTTGGATGATAAAGAGCTGAGGCTAAGTAATTTAAGTTTAAGTTTTAATTAGCATCTTTTACATTAATATCTTAAGAACGACACAAGACATCACGCGACATTGAACAACAGTGGAATTACACGAATTCTGAACAAGTGGTGCCATCTGGTGTGGCATGTGACAGTTTCTCGTTCTTTAAGGAAAACACACATATATCTAACACCCCTACTTTTTTCTGAAAAAGAAACAGTCTCTAAATGTAGATTAGTTTGGTGACGTTCAAAATCAGGACGTGGCAATGCATTAGCCGCTGAAACATATTCAGCTTCTGTGGACGAGAGTGCTACACAGTTTTGACTTTTTGAGAGCCATTGTATCGGACTTTCACCGAGTTGAAATAAATTCCCTCTGGTTGACTTTCTGTCTAACTTGTCGTTAGCCCAATCAGCATCACAAAAAACAGTTAAGATTGGTTCTTTATCCTTGCTAATAACTAGTTTTAAATCTTTAGTTGTTTTGAGATATCTTATTATCCGTTTCACAGCATCCCAATCTCTATCTCTTGGTTTCTCATTCCTTCTACTCAAAATGTTGACGGCTGCTGCGGTACCGGATCTTGATACTGTGGCAACGTATAACAAACCCTCTACTGCTTGCCTATACTTGGTATTGTTTGGCAGCTGATCTTCATCTCCTTCTTATCTCAGATAATTCGGGTCCATTGGAGTATTGGTTGGTTTGGCATCTTTCAGGTTAAATTTTTCGATGATTTCTTCTATCTTATTTTTCTGACTTAAAGCAAAATTTCTTTCTTTGGACCTTTCGAAATTTATTCCTAAATAATAAGTTGCTTCACCAAGATCCTTCAATTCATACTCTTTTTCTAGCTTGTTAACAATTTCTCTGATATCTTCTGTTTTTCCTGCTATGAGTAAGTCATCTACATAGACAATTATGTACATAGTGTTTCCATCTCTTGCCATTTTAAATAAGCATGTGTCTGTTTTATTTTGTTCGAAACCACATTTCGATAATGATTCCCCAATTATAATATGCCAGGCTCTTGCGGCCTGTTTTAACCCGTAGATTGCTTTATTTAATTTGCAGACTTTCCGTTCTTTACCCGCTTCAATGTAACCTTCTGGTTGTGACATGTAAACATGTTCTTCTAAATTCCCGTGCAGGAAAGCAGTTTTTATATCGATATGCTTTACGTTTAGATTTTTGTATGCAGCATTAGCTAAGAATGCCCGTATTGTCATATATGTGACCAGAGGAGCAAAGGTTTGGTCGTAATCTGATCAGAATTTCTGTGAAAAACCTTTTGCGACTAATGTTGCTTTATTGATGATTAGTCTTCGGAGTTATATTTATCTTTGAATGTCCATCTGCATCCAATAACCTTTTTTCCTGGAGGTGGTGTCACTAATTCCCAAGTTTGGTTCTTACGGAGGGACTTCATCTCTTCTTTTGTTGCATCTATCCATTTTTGTTTTTCATATGGATTTTCCATTTCCTCGACATCGTTCCAGCCTTTTGGTTCATTAATTCTTCCCGGGTTTGCATAAAAGGCAAATCTCTCAGGAGGTATTCCTTTTGTTTCTCTCTCTGATCTTCTTGGTTGATTGGTTTGTATCTGCGAATTACTTTCGTTTTCGATTTCATTTTTATTGTGCTCTTCTTCTTCATGTTTGAATTCTAACTCAACTAGCTGTTTTGTTTCTTCTTTCTGGTTCCAAGGTATTTTTCCTTCTTTACAAGTATATGGAAGAGAATTTTCAATGAACTTCACTGTTCTGCTTATCACCACATTATTATCACCTGTATAAATTCTATAACCCTTACTTCTGTTATCATAACCTAAGAAAATACCTTCAACGGCTTTATCGTCGAGTTTTGAGCGTTTCTGTTTTTGTATATAAGCGTAAGCTCTACATCCAAAAACTTTAATATGGGATAAATCTGGTTTGCAATTCGTCCAGATTTCATAAGGTGTTTTCTTATTTGATTTAGTTGGGAGCCGGTTCTGCAAGTACGTTGCTGTGCAGATGGCTTCACCCCAAAATTTATGTGGTAACCCAGCTTCTAGGATCATGCCTCTAGTCATTTCAGTTAAAGTTCTATTTTTTCGTTCTGCAACCCCATTTTGGGAAGGACAGTAAGGCACAGTCAATTGATGGTGTATTCCCTGTTCGGTTAAGTAATTTTCCATCTCATTGCTAACATATTCGCCCCCGTTTTCAGTTCTAAGGGTTTGTATTTTTCTTCCAAATTTGTTCTTCGTCATTGCAATGTATTCCTTCCATTTTGAGAATGCTTCGTTTTTCTTAGAGATCAAGTAAATTATAGTGAACCTGCTATAATTGTCAATGAGAGTAAGAAAATAGGATTTCCTATCGAATTTTGAAATGGACCGCAAACATCAGAATGTACGAGTTTTAGAGGTTTATGCGCTCTGTACGTAGTTGTATTTGAGTATGGTTGATCAGTTAGTTTTGCTTTTATGCAATTTTCACACACGGTTTCATGCTTGCAAGTATCTATTTTTATACCGTTTGCCAAGTTTTCGGAAATTAACTGTGTAATTGAACTGTAATTTTTATGTCCTAGGCGCTTGTGCCAAAGATCTATACAGTTTCTATTTTTGCAGTGATGTGCTATTAGAGCAGAAGTTTCGGTTTCTGGTTCTCCTAACATGACCTCGAATAGAGAATCATTTATTTTCCCTTCAAAGTAGGTTTTTCCCCCTTGCTGCATTTTGCATTTATTTTTCTCAGAAATTGCACTGCATTCGTTTTCCGCAGCTTTTCTAACAGAAATCAAATTTGTTTCTATTTCTGGTACATATAAAACATCGCGCAATCGTACATCATTAACATTTCCATTCGAAGTCAAAGTTCGAAAAAATACATCTCCTATTCCCTGAGATTTCAAAGTGTTTCCATTTGCAACGATCACCGAATTGTGGTTCTGAGGTTTTAACTCTACGAAATATTCCTTATCGTTAAATATGTGACAGCTATTTCCTGAGTCAATGATGAGCTTCTGATTTTTTTTTTTTAAATTCGTAATGAAGGAATAGGAATGTGCGTATTCAGCTATACCGCTAATAGCTTTCGTTTGTCTCAAAACAAATCGACGCATTATGCTGTTTCATTTTAGTCGTATTTTTGATTTGAAATGTGGACGGATTACGATTTTTATTTTTCAAGTGATAATATTCTGATCTCATGTGATTCTTCTTGTGACAAAAGGAACAAAACTTATTTTCGCGATTTGGTGCTGTACTTTTGGTTTGGATTTTAAACACTCTATTTGAGATATCTCTTTGACCTGTTTCAATTCTACGGTTATATTCATCGATAATTTTTTCTCTAATAAAATCTACACTCAGTTCGTTTTCTGGTCTTGCTTCTAGAGCAGTTATTAAATTATCATAGCTGTGAGGGAGTGAACACAAAAGTAAAGCAGAAATGTGAGATTCGTTAATGTTTTCTCCGATAGCACGTAGCTTATCAATTATTTCCATTAAATTACAAATGTGATTATTTACGTTTCCACCTTCTTCTAATTTCGTGCTGTATAACTTTCTAAGTAGAAATAATTTATTGTTAGATTAGATCTGTCATGCACTTTCTTTAATGCATCCCAAGTTTCTTTTGCTGTCGTAAGATATTTTACATGCATAATTTGGCTGTCTTCAATTGACAACATTGAAATTTATAAGCGCTCTAGCTTTCTGATCCTGTTTTAACCATGCTGGTGTTTTTGGCTCGGGTTGTTCAACAGTAACGAGATCATACAGATCTTCTTTAATGAGAACCATTTCGGTTTTGAACTTCCAGTTTGCATAATTATTAGAGTTCAGTTTTTCAACAAGATAGTTATCTCTAAGAGCCATTTTGTGATCAGTTTTGTTTTACACTACAATTTAATTGCCGCTGTGAGATCCTTCAGTCTCATAATCTTTGTTGGATAAATCACTCGCGAATCAAAGTAAGGCAAAAATGCGCTTACCTTATTCTATGTAGCACGTCAGCGCTATCATCACAGCAGAGCAATGGAGTTGTAGAGAATCATGATTTGGATGATAAAGAGCTGAGGCTAAGTAATTTAAGTTTAAGTTTTAATAAGCATCTTTTACATTAATATCTTAAGCAAGACACAAGACAACACGTGACATTGAACAACAGTGGAATTACATGAATTCTGAACAAGTGGTGCCATCTGGTGTGGCATGTGACAGTTTCTGACTAGTGATCTGGCTAGTGTTCGGGCTAGTGATCTGAAAGTCTCTGGTTCGATGCTCGTCGCTTACAAATCCACTGCCATGTACACTAATGGCGGCTGGTGCACGTAAAATCTGTCGTGGCTGTAGTGTCCTCAAAGTTCTCAAAATTACCTCTGAAGGTGCGGGGTCAAGTGTTCTGGTCTCGTCACTTGACTCGGTTCAAAATTATGGGACTGGTCCTTTGGCCAAGTCGGACTCCGACCATTGTGGTGCCAGTCAAAACAGGAGCCGCACCTTCATCACTCATAGCCTTCGGACTTGATCTGATGTTGCTGTCGGTCAAGTAGCATAAGCAACAACACACACACACACACACATATATATATATATATATATATATATATATATATATATATATATATATATATATATATATATATATATATATATATATATATATATACAATTTTCTGATTTTAACTGAACTTCTCTTAACGTTTTAATTTATTTCAAGTTAAGTTGGGGGGCACGTGCTCCCCCCGTTCCCCCCCCCCCCCCCCCGACGCTACGCGTATGCCAATACGTTTATTTCTGAAATACTTTCTTACAGAGCTCAAGTCCGTTAATAAGGTTGGCATATGAAATGGGAGACTTTCAAAACAGCTATAAGTAGTTTTTAGAAGAATATTTAATTTTCGGGTTCGAAATTTGAATTATTCACAGTTACATGTTCCGCAATTTTGAAATTCTTAACCGATAATCTCTCACTTTCATAAGTTTCCGGATCATTTCTAAATCGACAAGCTTTTGTTTCCGTTTAGAGCTGGATTGGAAGCCTATTTATTGATTTTGAATTCCATCAAATTCAACTTTGTCAACAGTCGACCGAGTGCTAGCTATATTTTTTTCTGATCTCCTTCTGACATAGTCTCGTTATCTGTGGACTAGATTATGCATTTATGCATTATCTGGTTTACATGACAAACAAAACATGGAGCTCAATACCCCCCCCCCCCCCCCCCCCAAAAAAAAAAAAAAAAAAAAAAAAAAAAAAAAAAACTGTAAGAAAACCCGAGAGCTGCACTAAAGTTATGTTAAGTCTCAACTCTGTTATGGAATGCGCTCTACATGACCTCGCAGATATTCGATATCCATGTTTAGCTATGAAAACCCGTATTGTTTACAATGTAGCGTCACGCAATTTCGACACTGAAACGTGCATTCCTTTTTTCATTACTAGTCCAAGTTTAAATGGTTATATATTTTGTAAAAATGGTTAGTAAATGGTATCGAAGTTTAGGACATGATTATTTAATTCACCAGTTTCGGGAAAAATTTACTCATATCACTTTCACAGCCTCCGTTAGCGGATTTGAAAGTGTTACACAACATAATGCATAAAATAAGGTTGCGTTACATAAAGGAGGATATAAAATAAACAGATTAAGCCAACCTTCTTCCAACAAAAAAAATTTCAGGTAGCCTCTTCTAATGAAACTACCGCGGATTATTAACATAGGATTACTTATCGTTGCTTACCTCTTTTGTATGTATATATGTATGTATGTGTTATGTATATATGTATCTATATATATATGTACGTATGTATATATATATATATATATATACATATATGTATGTCAAAATTTTGACGCATTTTGGTACTTTTCTGTTTAACTGTTTTACTGCTTGTCTAAGAGATACAGACTGGGTTTGATGTGCTGCCAAAATTATAACTCGCGAGGTACGGACGAACGGATTTAGCTTCTGAAATTTTGCTTTCCGGAGGACCTTTATGGAGGAGCGTAATCCTACGTTAAAATACAAAAGCTATTTTTTAAAGAAAGCTATTGTTGATACTGAAATTACGAAAAGAAAACTTCAAACGATATTACTCCAGTTCATGTTCATAATCTATACTTATATATAAAGAGAGAGCGATTTTGTACGTAGAGGGTAATCTCCAGAACCACTGCACCTATTTAAAATTTTTTTTCACTGTTTGAAAGGTACATTATTCCAGATGGACATAGGCTATATATTATGTATATCTGATCAGTAGAAATAAAGTTAGGGGCTTAATCCTAACAACTTCCATTGTTACCGCTACTGTCCTCTACTGCTTTTTGTGACGAAGGCTCGAAGGATCCGTAGCGTGGTGCTATCGCGGTGGGCTTCTGTTCTGACGTTAGCGGTTGGAAACTAGCCATTCTCCGACACGCCTTTTTCTTTTAAAAAATTAACTTTAATTATTAAGTAACGTAATATTAATTTGAATATTATTTTAGGTGCTTAAAATAATTAAAAAACATTCTTTACTTAAAATCCTTTTATTATTTTTGTATTTTTATTTCATCTCTTACTCTAATTTTGAGATACCAATGTGTATCTATATTTCTATAATAATATATAAAGAGAGAGAGCAGATTTTGTATGTGGAGGGTAATGTACAACTTTTGTACATTACAATATACCTTACAACTTTTCCTTTGTCAACCGCAGTCAAGTAACCATAGCAACACCTTTTAGCTTACAGGGTCTGTTTTTCGAAATCGCTCTTTAGAACGGGAAAATGTTATCTACTTCCTATCCCCATTTTACGTGTGTTACATTCAGCGTGCGGAGTCAGGGGAAAGAGTGGTTAATTGCTTTCTTATTGCTTTCTTACTATTGAAGAAGAATTTCAATAGTAGTTCATTGGCACAACGTGCCTCTATCATCTCTCAAAAGGCTGAAAATGGATGAACCGCGGGTGAACCGTCCTTCTGATGTCTCTCGCCTGAAAAGAAATAGCCTCTAGCTAGAACGACAGAGTCCTTTTCTGCAAGATTCACCCTCCGTTCCCAGAATATCACACAATTGTTCTTCCGGGGCAAAGCCGTAAGGAAAGTCACAACGAAGTGGAATTCGAGACTATATCTCTGCCACATCACACCGTATTTTTCGAGAGTATGTGCTTCGGATATATGCTATCCTATCCCGTAAGGAAAAGGTTGTAATATTTTAAAGATTCAAGTAGAGGAGGTATGATAAATACAAAAAGGATTTTTGAAACTGGCAACGTTAAAGGGTTTATTGAAGAAAACTACATTTGGAACTACGCTTTTTATTGGATATTTAAGGTAAAAAAGATTTACAATTTATTGGCTATCAACTGGAAATTTATTGGTATAATATTTTGTTCAACCCGGACAAAGTCGGGACGAGCCGCTAGTTAATGATAAAATAATGAATGGACAAATACAGAGATGACGAGTACTATAAAACAGTATAAAATTTTGTGTTATTTTACACCTATTTCACATGCCTAAAGGATATACGAACGATACAAATGTATAGCATAAGAGTAACTTCCACAGTATAACACTACGGAAAAAAGTTCTTATGGGTTAAAAAAAATGTTGTACAGCATGAAAATAAAATATATTAGCATAAGACTATTAATCTAACAAAATTGCCTCATTTGAAATGCTGTCAACATAGGCTCCCGGAATCTCAGGTACAAAAATCTTTACAATGATAGCACAAAAGTAAATTCTTATTATTTTTGTATGTATGATCAAGATTAATTTTAGCATTACTTCTCAAATAATATTTTAAAATTTCTATTTTAAACTGTGATGTTGTAAACCTGATTACTTTTGTTAAGTAGGGGCGCAGTGGCCCAGTTGACAAGAGCAGCGGGCTACTGATCTGAAAGTCACTGGTTTGATGCTCCTACCTGACAAATCCACTGCCGTGTACACTAATGATGGCTGATGCACGTAAAATCTTTCGTGGCTGCAATGTCTTCCAAGTTCTCAAATTTACCTCTGGAGGTGCGGGGTCAAGTGCTCTGGTCTCATCACTTGACTCGGTTCAAAATTACGGGACAGGTCCTTTGGCTAAGTAGGACTCCGACCCTTGTGTTGCCAGTCAAAACAGGAGCCGCACCTTCATCGCCCATAGCCTTCGGGACTTGATCTGATGTTGCTGTCGGTCAGGTGACATAAGCAACAACAACTTTTGTGAAGTTTTATTAAATTCATAATGTATTTTTACTTTTTTGCAGAATTTCAAAGGCAAAAAATATTTTTATAACGTGTTATGGAAATTTAAATAATATTCTTGATGAAGGGTAATGATTTGCTAACGCATTTTTCTAAATGATCGGCTATATTTTTTTTACCCTAGTTAAAAAAAAAAAAAAATCAGTAAGACTTTTCCATAAATAATCCAAATTATTTTTTGGACATAATTATTTTTGCATTTATGAGAAAGATTTATTTTAGTACTACTTGTCAACTAATATTTTAAAATTTCTATTTTATGCTGTGATATTGTAAACATGATTACTTTTGGGAAGTTTTATTAAATTCCTATCACTTTCTTTCCGCCATGTTTTGACGGGTACGAACTAGTAATTATTTAACTTACCAATTTCGTGAAAAATTTTCTCCTATCACTTGCACAGCCTCCGTTATCTGATGTCCATCCAGCTTAATAGGAATTCGTGAATAGAAATTCCCTACGGCTGTATTCTGATATGAAGAACAGTACAGAACGCAACAGTGTACCAATTTGATGAATAACTAATGAGCACGATGCAAATTATTTTAAAAACTGCACGAAATCATTTGTGAAATCGTGAACCGCGGTAAAAACACGTACAAATCTCGTTTCTTATATGAGGTTGATATCCAGGGTCAGTTTTATTCAAAACTTTCGATTTCGCCCCCCAAAAAACATTTCGGATGTTTGTGAAAGCTGCAACGAATTAAAGTTGGGACGAGGTAGAAATAGATCATCCTTAGGTTAAGAAGAATTCAATTAGATTTCAATATTACACTGAAATGAAGGTTTATCTTTTTATAAATTACTAGCTGAAAACCCGTACTTCGCTACGGAGTACATTTCAATTAAATAGAACGGTCAATGTATGCAATTGATGTAAGAAAAAAAAAACAAAAAAAAAAACCGAAAAATATATTTATAAAAAAATCGCAACGGATATTTTTATAGGCAAAATAATGTAGAAGAAAATATTCAAATTAAATCTAATAGAACATACTAAATAATATAGTACGGTTAATATAGTACAGTTTGAGGAACATTTCTTTTACTGTATGTTAATATTTTTTTCGATAATGTCCAATCGTCTGCCGCATTAGCAAGAAATTATTTTTTGTCTATTTCGTTGTTATGCACGTGACGCAAAATTAAAAGAAAAGAAACCACGTGATCAGTATTTAATAAATTAAATTCTAAAAGTTAATCTTTAAAAATTCACCAAAAATCAGAAAATGGAGATAAAGATTCGAAAAAGATTTCATTTTTAAAGAAATTTTTATGATCTTTCTTGCGATATAAATTTTATAACCCTCAGATTATTATTTTAAATGCAAACTTTAAAGAATATTACAAAAACAGATAAAAAATTTAATTAAAAAAATCTAAGAAGAATTTTTTTTAAATCTCTCTTAGTGCACCCCTATACTATAAGAAGAATGGCCATGCAAAATATCAGCCCTTTATGTCCAGCGGTTTGGTCTGTGCGTTGTTTGTCAGTCAGTCAGTCAGTTATGGAACTGTTTTATTATATATATATATATAGATTAGGGCAAATTTTTATGAAAGTAACAAATTGGGAAAAAAAACAACTTTAATACCCTAGATCAGTGGTGCGCTAACTTTTTTCGATCGCAACTCACTTTCTTTAAATAATGAATCCCTCTATCCCCCATGAATTTTTTTTCTTATTACCATTTTTTTAATTAGGAAAATACTAACAAAAACTAAAATAGAAAAAAGGTGAAATCAAATGTTGACAAACTATTTTGTTGACTTTTGCTGACTATTGTAAAGACCGTTTGACACCTTGTTTAACAATATCATATCATATATATATATTTTAACATATAAAATATATCTATAAAAAATATAAAAATATGCTATTATAGATAATTTAAAGTACAGGGTGATTTTTAGTAAACTGACACTACTCAGAGCCACCTGTAGCGCGATCTATCAAGCCAGAATTCCACCGAAATTGATAGAGGGACTAAGTACGACATGGCAAAGAGTTTCCATGAAATAAAAGTTTCAAAAGTCACCGTCAGGGAAAGATACGGCGCTGTTGTTGTCGGCTCTCAAAAGAATTTACATGAAACGCAAGTAAAACATCTAAATGCAAATTCATGACTACATAGTCGACAGCAGCGCCAGTATTTTGGGCTATAAAGATCGGTGCGGAATCTGTTGCGCCGTCGCTTTACAGAAGAAAGGGTCACCAGTCACCTTTTTCCACTTGCATGGCCACCTCGCTCCCCGGACCTAACCCATGTTCTTTCTGTGGGGTTATTTAAAGTCCAAGGTATCTTGGTGGAGTCTCTAACTTGGCGTCCCTAAATGTCAACATATCTCGGACTGTCATAAACATTCCTGGTGACATGTTACGCTCGGCCGTTGAGAACGTAGTGTTCAGTGTAGGAGTATAGCAATGTGTCCTCCACCAGGATGGTGGTCTCACTGAAGGAGGGAGAACTGGATTTGCTGCATAAAGCAGTGTTCCAGGGAAATTTTGTTTGCTTTTCATTTGTCTGTTTATTACAACTTTTTCGGTATCCATCCCTTATCTTAATAGCTCGAAATACTGGCGCTGCTGTCGCCAGTATTTCGAGCCAGTATTCACTAAGTAGTCGTGAATTTGCATTTTGATGTTTTACTTGCGTTTTGTGCAACTCTCTTCTGTAAAGCGCCGACAGCAACAGCGCCATATCTTCCCCCCATCGGCGACTTTTGGAACTTTTTTTTTTCACGGAAAGTCTTTCCCATGTCGTCATTAGTCCCTCTATCAATTTTGGTGAAATTCTGGTTGATAGATCGTGCTACAGATGGCTCTGAGTAGTGTCAGTTTTATAAAAATCACCCTATATATATTTTTTTTATTAAATAATTCAACATGATATAAATTTTTATCAAACTAACCGCGACCCCTCCAATATTTTTGTGGTCTAGATCAGTGGTTCTAGATCAGTGGTTCTAGATCACTGCTCTAGAGCAGTGTATCTCAACCCTGTGTCCGCGGGAGCCCGTGCGCCCACGAAGGTGTTGGAATGCGCCCGACTTTATTTTGAAATTTCTTTTACATATTTTATTATTTACTGAATTGAGTAACGTTTTATATCTGGAGCTACAGGGGGAAAACAGAGATGTAGCTCAAATGATTGGTTATGTAAAATTTTTCAAAGCCAAATTGAGATTGTGATGCCACATTTAAAAACAAAATCCTTGCTACATTTCCCATGTATGAACAAAATTGCAAGTGATAATGAATT
The DNA here is from genome assembly GCA_907164885.2 of Dolomedes plantarius. NCBI lineage: Eukaryota > Metazoa > Arthropoda > Arachnida > Araneae > Dolomedidae > Dolomedes > Dolomedes plantarius. Next base: position 44,996,408 of record OU015500.1, read on the forward strand.
TGATCCGTCACCATTCGTTATTTATATTCAAATATTTCTGGAATAATTTGAAAATAGATTTCGGCAATTTAATACGATTGAGTTCGCATTTATCCTTTATGTAAATCCTTTTAATTGCCAAATAGAGATAATAGAAACAGCTTCTTTTATTTCGAGTCTTGTCCAAGCAAACGTAGAAGAAATAGAATTGGAAATTTTGGATCTATAAAACATTATTCTTTTCAAAGATAGTGCATTTGATGAGAACTTTTGGAATCTCGTTGACTATAAAAAATTTTCATTCTTAAAAATACTTTCTATAAAATAAAATCTTACTTTTGTCCAACATATCTGTGCGAAGCCGTATTTTTAGACCTATTTTCAGAAATGAATATCATAAAATCAAAACGAAGATCACAACTTATTGATGACCATCTGGGCGATTGCTAAGAACGGGAATATCATCTTATATTCCCAATTACGAAAAATTAGCTCATTCAGTTCAGAGTGAAAAATCTCATTAAATTTTAAATGAAGTATTTATAAGCAATAAAGCCATATACTACTTATTTTTTAAAATTTCCATGCACCTACTTATAAAATCAAATAATCAACATTTTATTTATGTTTCTTCTTTTTTTATTTTTTTTCAAAACATAATCATTGTAATAATATTAAAAAGTTGGTAACGTACTGTTGAATAAAAAATATTTCTATTATGTAAATAATGATAATCGGTGATACAAAAACCATTGCTTGTGCCCGCCATGCTTTCTGAAAACTTCAATGTGCCCTCGGCCACGGGAAGGTGAGAACCACCGCTTTATATATTTACACTATAGCGTGTTACATTAGTAAAATATTTATAAGTCTTAAATCCATTGTCATATGTTGTTGATAATTTATGTTGTTGACAACTTACACACAAAAGTAATTTCAGTGTCTTTATATTTAAAATTTAAACTTTTCGATTTTAAATCCTATTTTTAATTTCCACAGCTTTAGAAATCTGACTTTTCGAATTTTAACGCTAGAAAGACGGGAATTTTTTTCTTACTAAAAAGACTGAACGTCACCGTCATTTTGACGGTTAAAAATAAAATCAAGAATTCAAAATATCTAACTTTTTTTTAAAAGGGTAAAATACTTTAAAATTTGAACTGTTTCATACCAATCTATATATATAAAACAGTTCCGTAACTGACTGACTCACTGACTGACATAGAACGCACAGACTAAACAGCTGGACCTAAAGGGCTGAAATTTTGCATGGCGATTCTTCTTATAGTGTAGGGGTGCACTAGGAAAGATTTTTGAAAAATTCTTCATAGATTTTTTGAAATTAAATTTTTAAGCTGTTTTAGTAACTTTTTTTAAGTTTGCATTTAAAATAATAATTTGAGTGTTATAAAATTTATATCTCGAGAAAGAGCATGAAAATTCCTTTAAAATGAAATCTTTTTCGAATCTTTACCTCCCTTTTCTGATTTTTTGGTGAATTTTTAAGAATTAATTTTTAGAATTTAATTTATTAAATGCTGATCACGGGATTTCTTTTTCTGGTACTTTAAATAAATTTATCGTCACGTGCGTAACAACTAAATAAACAAAAAAATATTTTTTTTCTTGCTAATGCGGCAGATGATTGGACATTATCCAAAAAAATATTAAAATACAGTAAAATATATAAATATATTATGTTCCTCAAACTGTACTATATTGACTGTACTATATTCTTTAGTATGTTCTATTAGATTTAATTTGAATATTTTCTTCTGCATTATTTTGTCTATGAAAATATCCCTTACGATTTTTTAAATAAATATATCTTTTTTTTTTCATCAATTGTATACATTGATCGTCGTATTTATTATAAATATAAATATATATATATATATATATATATATATATATATATATATATATATGCGAAGTGGAAATGTCCACGCTCCGACTTCAAACAACGATAGCGCCCTCTGTGACGAAACGAGGAGTGAGCCAGAAGACGCGATGATCGGAACGAGTAACGACTGGGCAAGAGACGCGACCGATATGACGAACTTCCCCCTTTAAATTTCTAAATGTAAAAGCTGCCCCACTGTAAATAATGCCCCTAGAATAGATTTAGATATAATTAAATGGTTCATACCGAGCTTGTGTCCGTGTCTCTGTGTCCACATGGGCGCTCGACCGTTTTTACCCGAATGGATGCCCAGTGGTTCCTGCTATCTTGATGCTGTTTGGATACCTCTACACGTGATGATATTCTCCTGATTCATTCTGTGAGTACTTTCGTTTTCGTTGATTAATTTTCAAAGTATTTACCACCTGTTCTAAGATGAAAGAATTTGCTCTGATTTTAACTGATTAACAAATATTTGCACCTATTTTGATGAATAACACATTCGCTTTGATGGTTTTGAAGAATTTTGATGGTTTTGAATATTTAAAAGTTTGTGTTATTTTGAAGAATTTTGATGTTTTAAGAAGATTTAAAAGTTTGTTATTTTAGAAGATTTAAAAGTTTGTGTTATTTTGAGAAATTTTGATGCTTCTACTGATTATAATATTTGTGCTATTTAAAAGAATTTTTTTCGTGATACTTTGAAGAACTTGTATTATATTGAACTATAAAATTCTATTGTTTTGAATATTTTCGTAAGATAGTATTGGTGTGATATAAAACTTGGTGATATAAAATTAGTGATATAGTATAATATAGTATTGGTGTGGTTAAATTTCAAATCATGAAATCCTTGCAAGAACTTCCACACATTCGTGACGCATTGAAAAAAGGTTCAACTAATAGCGTCAAAATTTTACATAAATTAATTTTTGGATCTGATGACGGTCGGCTTAACCGTAAACATTTGCGTGAATTTTCTGGCTTTAATCTTTTAACTTTTGATGTTGACGAAAAGAAAAAATCACTTGCTCATGATTTTACCTTGCAAGAGTTAACGTCTGTCTGCAACTTGTTGTCATTAAATTTTTCTGCTGACATTACGCAATGTGTGGATACAATTTTAAATGCACTATGTGACTTTTCACTGCTGTAAAGGATCGCTTCAGAATCTGAGTCAGATTCCATTGAAGACAAAACACACGTCGGGGAAAAATTGTTTTCGCCCAAAAACGCTTATTCACCAGCTCGATTGCATTTTGACTCTGACCAACGCGGAAGTAAACAGAATTTATTGCTAAGTACGACAGATTCCTTTCGTTCCCCCTTTTCGTTGAAAGACCTGGTAGAATTAATTAGGCCGTTTACTGGAAAGGACGACACGCCTATTGAAAGTTTTGTTTTCGAAATAGAAGAATTTTTTTCTCTGTATGAGATTAAGAATCCCGTCCATCAGCTCATCTTTGCAAAAAAATGTCTTTCGGGTTCCGCGTTAAATTTAATACGTTCTCTTCGTGGTATTAACTCGTGGAATGAGTTGAAACAAATTCTCTTGGATGAATTCTCCGATATGATTAATAGCATTCAAATACACCAAGCTTTGCAACAGCGCAAATTGAAACCACATGAGACACTGTCGGAATATTTGGTTGAGCTGAGACAAATCGGTGCTAGAGGTAACGTTGATGAAAGCTCTGTAATTGAATATTTTATAAGTGGAATTCCAGATACTTCCCCTAATAAGATCCTTCTTTATGATTGTAAAACCATTAGTGCATTAAAAGATAAATTGAAAACCTATGAAAAATTGTTCAACTTAACTAAACAAAAGTCTAGTAATTACAAAAGGCCATTTGGGAGATTTGATGATAAAACTAGTGCTAAAAAAGACAATTTCTTTCATGGAAACACTCCTATGGTTACATGCTATTCTTGCAACATGAAAGGACACAAAAGTTCTGAATGTCACAATCGAGACCGCGGAAAAAGGTGTTATGGCTGTCGAAATTTTGGACACATCCATTCAGAATGTCCAAAAAATGCAAATTCAAAAGCTGGTAATGATAAAATTAAAACTAAAAATAAAGGAGATGATAAACACGTCAATTCAGTATTACTAAATCCTATGCATATTGATATAACTGTTGACAATGTTTCTGTAGTTGTTCTTTTTGATACTGGTGCATCTGCTACTCTCATTCGCGAAAATATTTATCAACAAATTGGTAAACCACCTCTTAAACCATCTTGCATTACATTTTCTGGACTTGGTTGCAACAAAATCCATTCACTTGGGTTTTTCAAGGGAACTATTGAAATCCAAAGTAAGGTGATACAAACAAATATCCATGTTGTTCCTGACAAAGACCTCCCTTTTGATGGTATTGTGGGTATGGACTGTATTAGTCAAACTCAATTTACTTTTGTAAATAATGGTATACAAATAATTAATGATAATGATGATTCTAATGTTTTGGTGAATGTTGCGAATGTTTTTGACGAAACTGATAATCTAGATTTAGCCCACATTCTGAACAAAGATATTAAAGAACAAGTAACTGATTTGATTCAAAATTATAAGCCTCTAAAAACCAAGACAACTGATCTTACGATGAAAATTGTCCTTACTGATGACAAACCCATCGCTCAAAGTCCCCGTCGACTTGCATTTTCTGAGAAGCAAGAAGTTCAGCGACAATTAACCAACTGGCTAGATGAAGGAATAGTATCGCCCAGTTCTTCTGACTTTGCTGCTCCAATCGTTTTGAGCAAAAAACCTGACAATTCGATTCGAATTTGTGTTGATTATCTACGCCTAAATGCAAAAACAGTTACGGATAGATTCCCACTTCCTCTTATTGATGATGTACTGGATACTTTGCAAAATGCTAAACTTTTCACTAATCTCGATCTCAAAAATGCATTCTTCCACATTGATGTGCACCCCGATAGTCGAAAATTTACTAGTTTTGTTACGCCTTCCGGTCAATATGAGTTTAATAAGGTTCCTTTTGGGTTATGTAACTCCCCAAGTACCTTTCAACGATATATTCAACTTGTCTTTCGAGATCTTATCAAGCAAGGTATTCTAATTGCTTATTTGGATGACCTCATTATACCTTCTCTGAGCGAGGAAGATGCTCTTCAAAAATTAAAACAAGTTTTTCAAACTGCTTCCGATTACGGTTTGGAGTTCAACTTTAAAAAATGTAACTTTCTTCGACGACAAATCCAATTTTTAGGCCATAGAATTGAAAACGGACAAATCCGACCCTCTGAGCATAAAACACGAGCTGTCCTAAGTTTCCCTACACCTAAGACACACAAGCAAATTCAAAGCTTCCTTGGACTAACAGGCTATTTTCGTAAATTTATTAAGAACTATTCACTAATTGCAAGACCACTAAGTGACCTACTTCGAAATGATACGCCTTTTCACTTTGGACCTGAACAAGAAAAAGCGTTCCGTACTCTTAAAGAATGCCTTTCAAACGAACCACTCCTTCACATTTTTACTCCAGGTTCACCTCTTGAATTGCACACTGATGCAAGTTCTCTTGGCTTTGGTGCCGTCTTACTACAAAAATCTGCTGATGATGATAAATGGCACCCTATACATTATATGAGTAAAAAAACTTCCCCCCAACAATCTAAATACTCCAGTTATGAGCTTGAGGTTCTCGCAATAATTGAAGCTGTCAAGAAATTGCGAATCTATCTTTTAGGAACTCACTTCAAAATTATAACCGATTGTGCCGCGTTTCAAAAAACATTAAGCAAAAAAGATTTGACTCCAAAGATTGCTCGATGGGCCATGCTTCTTGAGGAATTTGATTTTGAGATTCTACACCGAAAGGGTAAGCAATTACCACATGTTGATGCTTTGAGTCGTTGCATTGCTTATCATGTAGCTCACCATGACCCTATCACACTCAAAATTGCCAATGCTCAGGCTGATGATGAACATATCACAGCATTAAAAACTCTGTGTTCTACCAACAACACCAATGAATACACCCTAAAAAATGATGTTTTGTACAAGATTGACAACGGTGATGAACTCTTGGTTGTTCCACAATCTCTCGAGACAGGAATAATTCGTGAAATGCATGAAAAAGGACATTTTGCAGTTTCAAAGACCGAAACAATGATTAAACGTGATTTCTACATTCCAAAATTACACCAAAAAATTGAACGTGTGATCGGAAACTGTGTTCATTGTATTCTGTACAATCGTAAAAAAGGTAAACTCGAAGGCTTTCTTCATCCCATTCCAAAGGGTCAAGTGCCTTTAGACACATACCATTGTGACTTTCTTGGACCACTTCCTTCCACCAATAAGAACTATCAATACATATTTTCGGTTGTTGATGCGTTTACAAAGTACCTTTGGATATACCCAGTAAAATCAACTTCGACAAAAAAACGCCATTGATAAGCTTAATCTACAACAGTCCAATTTCGGTAATCCTAAGAGAATAATCACTGATAAAGGTAGTGCTTTCACCTCTAAAGATTTTGAGCAATATTGTAAAGATGAGGACATTGAACTTGTCCAAATTGCTACTGGTGTGCCTCGCGGCAACGGACAAATTGAACGATTACATCAAACCCTTATTCCTGTCCTGTCTAAACTTTCCATTGATGACCCTTCAAAATGGTACAAGTACACATCTTCTGTCCAAAGAATCATTAACAGTACACCTTCTGATGCTACCAAATATACTCCCTTCGAACTTTTAATTGGCATAAAAATGAAAAACAAAGAAGACCTCAAAATTAAACAAATATTAAATGAAGAATATCTTGATTCACTGATTAATGACAGAAACGACCTACGTATTGTCGCTAAGAAAAACATTGAAAAATTACAAGCGAGTAACAAGAAAAACTTTGATAAACATCGCAAATCGCCATCGATTTATAACACTGGTGATCTTGTAGCCATTCAACGGACACAATTTTGCACTGGACAAAAACTGCGACCCAGATTTTTTGGTCCCTATATAATTCACAAAGTCCTTCCGAATGACAGATACCAAGTTGAAAAAGTCGGGTCACATGATGGACCAAACCTAACGTCTACGGCCAGTGATTACATGAAAAAATGGTCGTATTAGTACATTCATTATATTATTTGAACATTACTTTTTGTGTTTGTGATGTACTTTTTATATTTACTCCATATATTATTCAAGAACAATCTTCATTCCTTTCAAATTTCATTTCTGAACTGAATCTCTAAGACACTCTGAACTGTTCGATTGGACGACATCTTGTTTTTTCAATCGTGATGTTAGAAAATGATGTTTCTTAATTGTGATGTTAACAAATGATGATAAACTTGTGATGTTTGATGAAAACATGACGTCGACACGCTGCTAAAATGGTGTTACCTGCACGTGACTTGGATGTCGGCTTTGATGTGGTGCCAACTCCATCTCGTCGTTACACCTGTGATGAAAAATTTCTTTCGATGCCAACTGATGCAAATGAGACCGTCCAAACGACTTTGTCCATGTGTTTGTGGAGAGGATTTTCGGAGAACATTTCTTCTGCTTTCGTTTCTCTCTCTTTCTTTTTATTTTGCAGTTACTGTCTGTTCTGTCGTCCCCAAACCTGCTGTCCCGGAGGTCCGGTCCCGCCAGGATGAGCCGAGTGCGAAGTGGAAATGTCCACGCTCCGACTTCAAACAACGATAGCGCCCTCTGTGACGAAACGAGGAGTGAGCCAGAAGACGCGATGATCGGAACGAGTAACGACTGGGCAAGAGACGCGACCGATATGACGAACTTCCCCCTTTAAATTTCTAAATGTAAAAGCTGCCCCACTGTAAATAATGCCCCTAGAATAGATTTAGATATAATTAAATGGTTCATACCGAGCTTGTGTCCGTGTCTCTGTGTCCACATATATATATATATATATATATATATATATATATATATATATATATATATATATATTTATTTATATATATATTTTTTTTTTTTTTCATTAGTTGCATACATTGACCGTTGTATTTAAATTGAATGTACTCCGTAGCGAAATGCGGGTTTTCAGCTAGTATATAATAAATTAGTACATACACTCATGGACAAAAAAATTAGCGCACCAAGAAATAATTGCGGGATCGTAACGAAACTTGCAATGAAGGTACATGTCGGGGAGATATGCAAATGATTAGAAATGCAGCGTGATTGAGCATTACGTATAGCCGGTAGAGGGCGTTGAACATCGTACTCTGTGGAGTATAAAACAGGTAACCAAAGCTCGTATGAGTGTGCTGAATCATTTACAAAGGAAGAGCTGAGATAGACATGCCGTTACGCCGTGTTCGAAGACAATATAAGCAGTTGTCGCAGTTTGAGAGGGGGAGAATCGTCGGGATGATGAAAGCTGGGTGGTCAGCTAGGCGAGTAGCTCGTCAATTAGGCTGCTCTGATTGTGTTGTGAGGAGGTGTGGACCAGTGGACCCGAGAGATGTCATGTACACGAAGACCAGGCTCAGGACACCCTCGACAGACCAGTCGTCGAGAAGACCGCCACATCGTAAGAAATGCACGCGTACAGCCAACTGCTTCATCGGCCGCCATCCAGGCACAAGTAGCACCTTCACTAGGGGCCTCTGTGTCTTCCCGAACCATACGAAGGCGCCTGGCTGAAGGACAGTTGGTATCACGGCGCCCATTACGTGTGCTGCCCTTGACGCCCACCCATCGACGCCTCCGTTTGGAGTTTTGCCGCGCACGAGGAAACTGGACTGCAGCGGAATGGAACCAGGTCGTCTTTAGCGACGAATCCAGATTCAATCTCGGCAGTGATGACAATCGTGTTCGTGTGTGGAGAGCCCGTGGTGAACGCTTCAATCCTGCCTTTGCTGTACAGCGACACATCGCTCCCACAGCTGGTGTGATGGTATGGGGTGCCATTGCCTACAATACACGGTCACCCCTAGTATTGTTCCGTGGCACCATGACAGCCCAGCGGTATGTTCATGAAATCCTGCAACCACATGTGTTGCCACTCATGCAACGACTCCCAGGAGCCATTTTTCAACAAGACAATGCTCGGCCTCATACGGCAAGGGTGTCACAAGACTGTCTCCGCACTGTTACTACTCTTCCTTGGCCTGCCCGATCCCCAGATTTGTCTCCAATCGAGCATATCTGGGATCATTTGGGACGACGAGTTGGGCATCCCACGAGTTTGAACGAACTAGAGGCAAGGTTTCAGCAAATATGGAACGAAATGTCTCAAGACATCATACAGAACTTGTATGACTCAATGCCCGATCGTATCGCATCGTGCATTCGCGCTAGAGGGGGTCCAACGGAGTATTAATTCCTCCGTTCTTTTGCCTTTTTCTCTGAAATAAATTATCCTTTTTCTTTGATTTTCTTATCATTTACTTATATTAAAGTAGTCATTACGTATGTAAAATTTCGTTTCATTTTGACGACTCCTTCTTGGTACGCTAATTTTTTTGTCCATGAGTGTATTTAGATATATTTTTATGAAGGTATGCCGAGCTGACAACCTGGTATGGTTTATCCGTAAAAATATATGCATGGTTTGTGCAGCTCTTATTTTTCAACACCAATATTTCCGAAGAGCCAATATTTCTGTTATTTGTAAAAGAGGGAAGAGACGAAAAGTTAAGTAACATTTTTCCGGTATTATTTTAAAGATTTCTGCCTGTTTTCTATATTTTCGTCAAATTGACGGCTTTCAGTTTCAGTTGGTGTACAACACATTTTCTCCCCCTCTTTACTATCGAATATAATTTTGTAAATGTGTGTGCATATTTCGCGTAAAATTAGAGAAAGTCTTAATATTTCAGAAGCTTGAGGACATAAAAACAGCCATAGCGCTCAATAGTATGTCCGAAACAGTCAAAATGACGGCAGCCGTCTTTCTAGTGTTAATTTATATTTATTACCATGTTTTTATTAACTCGCTTTCTTGTTTGTTTGTGTGTTTGTCCCGTACAAATCTTGCAATCGATTTTTAACTAACTTCCCGACTAGCTAGACATTTGAAACTTTTAGAATAGCTCAGAACACGATGACAATGCCTTATTTTAATACTTTTAGCCATGCTTTAGCAGAATTAAATTAATTTTCAGTTATTTTCAGTTAATTTTGTATTGTAGATTGGTGCAGCCATCTATTGGCCGGGACGGGAACGAAAAGTTAAACGCCAGTTAACTTCCAATTAACTTCATTTTCTTTAAAGTTGATGGGATAATTCATCAAAAAAATTTTAAAAAAGTATTTATTAATACATAGAATTGTCAAGTTTATATGATTCAACAGAAAATTTAAAAACATGGTATATAAAAAGTTCTTTTTATCTTGTAATTATTACTTTGCTCTTATATTGTTTTGTGGTTAGAATTAGCAAGATGAGATTTTAAGAAATCTTGTTTCATTTTGTGTTTATTCATATTAAGGGGACAAGGGACATTTACCCTCTTTTTTTCAAATATTCAATATTTTACTCTATATGCCACATGAGTTTAATTAATATTATTTTTTACTACATTGAAGTCATTTAGAATTCACAAATAAGTACTTTGTGGAAGAATAAGACATGTTTTTCAAGAAAATCTTCAAAAATGCTGGACTTTTTCAAAATTCTCCTTGCGCATTTATTTTCTTCGAATTTCTTCCAAATTTCTCAGAATTGTTAATTGAGGTGTTTGTCACAAAACAGTGCACAGTTCTTTGAAACCACAAATATTTTTAAAATTTATAGACCATGAAATAAAGAAAAAATATAAAAAATTACTGGCAGAATTAATATATATATATATATATATATATATATATATATATATATATATATAATATATAAAATTAACAAGGCTTTGAAATTGACCACACGTTAGAGTATAGGCTTAAAAGCCAAAACATAGATGAACTTAAAACAATTAGTATTGGACATATTAAATTAAGTACTAACAATAAATTAACTTATGACTTATACGACAAAAGATCTGAATATAATTTTAATATTGTTAAATTTCAAAATTATCTAACCTGTTTACATAAATCTGTTTTTAATAACATTATTGTAAATCAGTTAGTTCGTATAAATAGGCTATGTTCTAAAGACAATAGGATTAAGCATATTATAGACTTGAAAGCTGTGCTAACTAGTAATAATTACCCAGTTAGTCTATCCAAAAACATAATTGGTTGTTTTTGTTTTAATGAATAGTTTGTTCTGTTGCATTAATAAGTTAAACATAAATAGGTTAAAATAAATTAATAACTACTAAAAACAAAAATAAAAACATAAGAATAATAAAAAATAATTAACTAATAGTAGTAACAATAATAAAACTAAATAAATAATGGAATAATAGTCTTAAAATAAGTTACCTAAGTAAGTCTGTAACTGAGTATCCACTACCTCAATGGTTGCAAGTTATGACGTCAGTCATCTTGCGGTTACAAGTTCTTAACTTCCACTCTGACTAGCGCCAGGCTTGGTGTTCTTTGGTTAAGTACTTTAATACAAATTCATTTATTATTCAATTCTTCTGTTAATAATGGATTGTACGGTGTCTGAGTGTGTTTATTTAATAGATCATACTCATCAGAAACAATCCATTGGTTTTTAGACAGTATTGACACCGCTGATGAAGAAATGCTGTCAAAAACCGTATTCATACTTATCTTTGCATGTTGGATGTTCCTGGCTTCATGTAGCTTTAGAGCTATTACTGGTTTTCTCTTTCATCTTATTCTTATATAATATATATATATATATATATTTAAGACTTTCAATTCATATAAAAAATTCGATGCATAATTATATTTATATATGTATGGTAAACTTGTATTTAAAAATTTAAAGATGTTAAATGACATGGAATGCACAAGGAGAATTTTGAAATATGTTAGCATTTTTGAAAAAAATTTGAAAAACAGGCATCATTCTGCCAAAAAATCCTTATTTTGAATTCTAGGTGTCTTCCATGTAGTAAAAAAGAATATTAATTATTCTCATATTAATTATTCTCAAATATTAATTATTCTCATATCTAATTATTCTCTCTTATATTTATAAAAACAGTTCCTTAACTGCCTCACTGACATACAACGCACAGACCAAACCGCTCGACCTAAAGGGCTGAAATTTTGCATGGCGATTCTTTTTATGGTGTAGGGGTGCACTAAGAAAGATTTTTGAAAAATTCTTCTTAGATTATTTTAAAATTAAATTTTTAAGCTGTTTTTGTACCTTTTTTTTAAGTTTGCATTTAAAATAATAATTTGAGGGTTATAAAATTTATATCACGAGAAAGATCATAAAAATTTCTTTAGAATGAAATATTTTTCGAATCTTTACCTCCATTTTCTGATTTTTGGTGAATTTTTAAAGATTAAATTTTTGAATTTAATTTATTAAATGCTGATCACGTGATTTCTTTTCCTAGTACCTTAAATAAATTTATCGTCACGTGCATAACAACTAAATAGACAAAAAAATATTTTTTTTTCTTTCTAATGCGGCAGACGATTGGACATTATCCAAAAAAATATTAAAATGCAGTAAAAGATTTGTTCTTCGAACTGTACTATATTAACTGTACTATATTCTTTAGTATGTCCTATTAGATTTAATTTGAATATTTTCTTCTACATTATTTTGTCTATAAAAATATCCCTCACGATTTTTTTATAAATATATATATATATATTTTTTTACATCAATAGTATACATTGATCGTCGTATTTATTATAAATAAATAAATATATATGTATATATATATTTATTTATTTTGGCATTAATTGCATATGTTGACCGTTGTATTTAATTTGAATTTACTCCGTAGTGAAGAGCGGGTTTTCAGCTAGTTCTGTATATAGACGTAAAAATTGCAAATTCAAAAATTCGAGGTTTGAAGTCCCTTGCCCCCTTAAGATTGCAGCCGTTCTTATGAATGTCGAACTACTGTGCGCCGTTTTATCTATGTTGAATTACATACAAATAAACTCAGAGTTTAAGAATTACGTTGAGAGCTAAGGCAAATCTAGCTTTAAACCAAGAAAAGAGGACAAGCACGAAAATATTGTCATAAAGATCAATTACCGCTAACGGACCTCCATACGATCCCGGTTTGGAACGGGCTGCGTCTAATTTCACGTTAACCGGCACTCAATACCCCGATTGCTCAACACGGTATCACCTGACCGCTAATTCGCAGGGGTAGATAAAACCCCCCTCCATAATCGATTTTTTTTTTCTGTTCCGCAAAAACAATCGGCATTTTTAAGCGATCGGGCCAACCGCGAAGCCTTCAGGTTGGATTAGCCGCTTCGTCGCTCCCTGAAGGCCTGGCCCACCCGCCGGCTTCCTTCGGGCCTGAGCCGCCCTGAAACACGACACCACTCGAGGCACATACCACCTGAGTTACACGTTTTCATTCATGCGGTGACGCTACTCCGTTCATAAAATTTTATCGGTTTACCTACTCTCTTTTTGTTGCGGGTTTATTTTTATTTATTTTTTTTTTGTTTGTGACGCAATTCCCGGGGTATTGAGTGTTGCCGGAGACAATGTGTGGCACGAGTAGAATCTCAGGCAAGAAAGGTGAACCAGTGCTCGAGCAGACTTCGGTTTTGACAGCCTGCGAGCCCATTCTCGGAACACTATTCCGTCGCTTACGCAATGCGATTATTCTGTTACAGAGAGGACATAAACTTGTTCAAAATTAGACGGCAGGTTGTTCCGCAAAGAACGCGGGCGTTTTAACGGTTTTTACTTATAATAATACTAGTAAAAATAACTGCATGATAGGTTTAATAAACTTTTATTTCTCTCACTGTTGATACATATATGCATTTTGATAAAAGACAGGCACTATTTTAGTAACTTCAATGACACAGCTGCGAAAGGGAGTATTTAGGGCCAAACCCTGACCTACAAACAAAATAATCAATTGAAATTTTAACACAAAAGAGGTTATTTTTTTCATGAAAATTAAAAAAAAAAACAGAAGCTCCTTTAGAAACAGGCAAGGTTTTTATATTTATTGGTAAAACAGTGTAGAGCTATTTTAGCAATTGAAAGGTCCAGGGGTAAAACCACTTTACAGCCATTTTTACGAAAATGAGTTAGCAATGTCATCTACTACTAGTAGCTTTCAAGGAGTACTAACACCACGTGCATTCATATCTGGGGCAGAACCACTTTAAAGCCGTTAAAAATAGCGATAAAATTTCGGTGTGCCGGGGAAAAACCACTTTACTCCAACTTTCAAATTCATTTTTCTCAAAACAAAGTTTTTGGAGTAAAGTGGTTTTACCCCTGGACCCTTCAATTGCTTTAGCACGACATCAAAGGGGAGGGTTGGGATCAAACCCCTATCCACATGCTAAAACATAGATAGAAGTGAGAGATTCCAGTGATATTATTTATTAAAACCCGACAAAAACGGAAAATATGAGGAAACCGACGAAGTATTTATGTGTATTGATAATGTTGGTGATAAATCCATAATCCACCGTTAGCAGAGTTTTCAGGTTTATGAAGTTCTTACAATCTGAGAAGAAAGTACTGGTTTCAAATCTTGATAAAATAAGTTTTATTAAGCAACTTGCTTTTCGAATACACATCGAAATAAAACATATCCATCTAGGATATTCTACGGACAGAGTTGCCGTTACAACATAGTTTATACATATCATGAACACTAACAGCAAAATCAGTACCAACGTGGGGCAAATCTAAGCCCCGTACCTCGTAGAACATAGTTTTTAACATTCTTACTTTACAGTCCCGCACTTCAGCTCTGCCTTTGCATTACGTCACTGGCTGAGAGGAGGGAAAAACTGGAATTCGGAATTTGAATATATAAATTCCAACAGATAAAATAAAGTACACGATTTTAGTTGCAACACAGGCGCAGCCACAGATGGAGGGTATAGTTAAAAAAATCGATTAAAATTCAATGGCTCTAAAATATTCCGGCGTTATCTTTCATGAAAAACCAACAAAAACCGAATCATCTTCCCAAGAAACGAAACCCGTTTCGAAACGGACACAATATTTATTTACAGGGGAATTCACTTGGAACTTTACACCCCCAAGAGCGCTATAATTCTTATCTCAGTATCTTCACACTGTTCGTGAAGCAACTGGGGGATACTGAACGAAGAATGGCTTT
>OU015500.1:45016472-45086472 GCA_907164885.2 Dolomedes plantarius
TGACACAATAATAATAAAATTACGTACAATAGGAAAACGGAGAGGCCAAAATTTTCGTTCGTTATATACCGAGTTCGCTATAACGGGGTTATATATATATATATATATATATATATATATATATATATATATATATATATGCATGCCTTCATTGTTGAAATCATTGGTTAAATAAACATAGTCTCCTTAGTGTTTCAATAGATGAATTGTTGTTTGGATTTCCATTGACGTATTTATTCCAAGTTCAGTCTGTTAAATATAAGGAACAAAGAATAGCACCCAGTAAGTACAATTACTCAGTCAAATTTAACATAACATTACAAAAGTTTGGTGAACTTTAACCACAATTAGAAAAAAAAATTAAATGTTAAGCTATAATTGCCCTGCAAATTACCCTACAGAGATTTTTATCGAGGGTTTTAAGTCAAGTTCTATTTATCCCAAACCCTTAAGCACCAATTTTTAAACCAACTGATAAGCACGGTGCACCTCTTTCACATGGCAAACGCACTTAGATTCACGAATCATTTTGACAATGCAGAATAGAGATGTTAAGCAGAGATATCAGAGTGACATGTCAAAATTTAAATGCGAAATGAAAAGTTTATTTTGACGACAATACGCTGTGTGTGTTAATAGAATCTCGCACAGCAGCTCGTAACTGCCAGTGATAATAGAAAGCGAGGATGGTAATAAGACGTTATTATATTGCTTTATTTCGTTTTCTTTTGAAATCCACTTCAACGGTTTTCGTGACGCAACCCAGTTCTCGCCATTTCCCATCAAAAGAAATTACTGCCGGGAGTTACAATTACACTTTTTTAATCAACTGTCGGAAACATAAAGTGCCATATGTTGCGGGCAGGGTGCGAAGAGAAATGGAAAATCTCGCGCAGAGACACACATTAAAAGAGAATTGAGAGGGGGCACGAGAAAAAGAAAAAACTTGTGAATCGGCGGAAGAAGTTACAAGACGTTTTATCTCGGATGCCATCTGTCCCTTTGACATGCGTAGTTATCATCATTCGTTCCTTTATCTTAATAAAAATCTTTCGGGTCAACAGATGGCGCTGATACATTTTGCGCTGGTGATAAATCGGGACGGTAAAAATGTCAGCTCGTTACTTCTGCCTCGTGTTGCTTTTTGGGAGGTGCAAAAAGGCGAAACGTGTATGTTTATTACATAATAAAGACCGCTTTTCGCTTTCATCGAAAGTTAATTAAAGTTAGATTTGACTGCTATTTTTTTAAATGATAATTTTTACGAAGGCACTGAAGCCGGCATGGATTTAAAGTGCTTCGGAATTTGTGAAACCAATTAAATAAGAAATTAAATTAAAAATATGATGGACATTGATATTCTAGAATTAGCCTCTAATTGCATAAAACAGAAATGCCCATTATCATTTTTTTTAATTTAATACTGTATTGGTTTTCGTCGTGATCTCATAAGAAAATTCTTACGAATTCCGAACAGCTGGAATCAATTGAATCGGTCATTGAATTTAAAAAGGAGTCATCTCCATTTTTTAAAATTTTTCATAAGAAGCAAAAAATTATAACTAGCCTTCATGCATTATTAGTTAGACTAAATTTAGTATTTATTATGTTTATATGGCATCAATCCTGATGCAAAAATACAATTTGTTAATATTTTTTTTAACTTGGGGGGCCCTTAGAAAAGTTGGAGAAAAGTGGAGATGACTCCTTTTCAAAATGACCGATTCAGTTATTTTAGTCCCCAGATTTGTCGCTACAAAAGCGTGGAGTATCCAGTGAGATTCTGGTAAAATAGTAGATTCAGTGCTACTGAACAGAAGATATTCGTTTACAGTAGAGGTCTTCAACCCGTGTCCCATGGGTCTTTTGAGATTTGTCCTCGCTTATCCTGGTCACGTCCTGAAGTTAAAATGAATGTTAAAATTCGATGAAGCTCTAAAAATGTGCTAATTACCTGTTGACAAAAAACGCAGGGGGAATTTGTGGAGAGAAAAGTTTTCGCCTTGTTCTTATTTGTCACTTGACCATCAAATGTTTCTCTTATGAGTGATAAGTTAGTAGTGAATTGCTCCAAGGTTACTCAACCCTTCTCAATAAAAAGAGTAAAATACCTTTAAACCAGGGGTGGGTGAATTGTGGTCCGCCAAAACAGAAAGAAAAATCCGGACACACAGAAAAACTGTCAAAGACAGCCAAAAACTCCAAGACAGCCAGAAAAACTGCCAATATTTTATTTTATTTATATTTATGGATTTTTATGATACAGTTTATACCTTTTCTGAAAGGCAAAGTTAACTAATAAATGCAATAATTTTAAAAGGTGCGGCCCTCTGCTTCCACAAAGTGGCCCCCGAGCCAAAACAATTGCCCACCCCTGCTCTAAACTATTTTTTAATGTAGAAGTTAGTTCTTATTTCCATGAAAGATAAGGGACAAAAGAAATCATGCTTCCACAAAGTGGCCCCCGAGCCAAAACATTTGCCCACCCCTGCTCTAAACTATTTTTTAATGTAGAAGTTAGTTCTTATTTCCATGAAAGATAAGGGACAAAAGAAATCATGCTTCCACAAAGTGGCCCCCGAGCCAAAACAATTGCCCACTCCTGCTCTAAACTATTTTTTAATGTAGAAGTTAGTTCTTACTTCCATGAAAGATAAGGGACAAAAGAAATTCAAAATTAGAATTGATACAAAATACATAATATATGTTTATAAACAAATTACTGACACTAAAACATGTTTAGGACCCATTGGAAATTGCAAACTACCTGTTAATATAGTTTCAGCAAAATGCAAAGATTGTCAAGTTTCTCTCAAGACTGCAATGACATGCATCTCTGCTGAAATATCAGTACCTTAGAGAGAATAATCTAAGGTACTGACTGAGAATAACTAATTACTTGTAATATAGTTGCATAGTAATATCTTCTTTCTGTACCGCAAAGCCCTAAAAATCTGTTTTCGACAATTTATTACACTGATGATCGGCCTGCTTAAGTTACAGATTGTTGATCTGTCTTCGATCTTGAATTTTTTGACAAATTCAGTATCGTACGATGTCGTGAACGAAATAGTGATCACAAGAGTTACAACAAAATACGAGCTAATGCTCATTACAGTCTGAACATCCTTTGAATCCAGAAAAAGAAATCAAGAGAACTGGCACATCCGAACTCCATACAGTTGTTAAGGCTGCTTTGCAATTAAGCATCAATACCTCTATTTGGTAAAGTTAATTGATGCCAAGTATTTCCTGCCGTGCCACTTAAGTAAATTGCTTAAATGGTACTGTATAAATATCTGAAATTTTTCAACTTTTCAAATCCCCGAATGGAAGAAAATAAGACTCATTAAAAAAAAAGACAAACAAACGGACAAAAAAAAAAAAGGATGAGATTAAAGATATAGAAAAAATATGAAATAATATTTAGTTTGTATTTGTGTGAATTTGTTTTGTAAATAAACGTGCCAAATTATCTAGATGCTCCCATATCGATAGTTTTGGAATTCTGATATACAAGTACCTACATTAATTCAGGGGAAACTTTGCCATTTTGATTCATTTACAACTTACATGTTTTACAATATTTACTAATAAGGAACATCTGGAGGATATTTTGATCTTTACAATCACTATAGATTCTTTTTCTTCATAATATTTGACCTTCAATTTTTCCACAGCTATCGATAAATTACGGTACAGCACTCGTGCTGTTCCCCAGTAACAGACGAATTACTTTACACATGTCATATCCATCGGATCGCAGACAGAAGCATTTATGTTCTGTTACTCTATCCGTATCACTCATCAAACAATAAGCACTTCAGATTTAGCAGGCTTGAAATGAATAGAGTCATTTGACGCAGCTGCGTTTAAGCTGTTCTCTTAATTACTCCTATTCTCAGTTGAATCCTCACGGCTTCTAAACGGAACTCTCCTTCCTAACAGCCTTCTTGTTACATGAAACACGCTGTCCGATCACACAATTAGAAACCAGTGCCACCAGTTTTTAAGGGCAGTTTCATTACGGTAGTAAATAGTTTAGAGACACATTATGCGTTTAAGCTTGTTATGGGAAGAGGTTGAAAAAAACATTGAAGTAACACACTTCTCACATATAAGTATAAAGACGCATTAAGCGATAAATAGTTAAGAGACAAGTTGCATTTAATCTTGTTATCGGGAAGGGTTGAAAAACCTTGGAACACTTCAAGCTTGTAACACATAAGGGCCTGTTCCCACAGAGTCCGTAAGCGTCAGCGTTACTGTGCATTGACATATTTTAAACCAATCACAGACCTTAACAGTTTCGTGGCTAATCGTTTGAAGGTTTTTAATTGGTTAAATATATTTCAATACGAGTAACGTTCACGCTGACGGATTCTATGTGAACAGGCCCTTACACTAACGATGGATTAAGTGACAAATAATAAGTACGGATGGAAAATCTAAGCAGGATTTTAAGCCGGACCGAAGAAAAATGCTAAACGCATGAGAAAAGTGTTTTAACCGGATTGCCGGATGTAAAGATATTTTGGAGGAACAGGGCTTTATACAGAACTTGAAAAATATGCCTTATGCTTAAAGTCAAAAGCTTAAATTTTAAGCATGAAACTTTAAACTGTCCTATAAATGATATCAATTTGTTAGATCATTCTCTTTTCCAAACAGAATGGTATGGAAAAAAATGTGTTTAATCCTGATAGAAGAAATTCACTGTGCTTCAATAAGGGAGAACTGTCGATTCTATAGATTGGCGGTATGATTCGTTCCTTGAGATTTATTAAATCAAATTTTCATGAAAAGAAGACATGCAAAGTTCTCGGAACGATAGACATAGTAGTAAACATAAATACTATTACAGCTTATAAATAAGCAAGTAGGGACAAAAAAGTAATTTTCGTTCGTCAATTATTTTATCACAAATATGGAATATCGTACGCCGCAGTTCCCCCATCCTTGCATCCAGTTATGGAATTTTTCTCTTCTGTGCAGATTAGTAACTGCATTTTTTTTTAAATTTAAAAAATGTATAGGGAGGTAGACGTTAAATAAAAAGCATTTGGTTTAAAAAAAAATTAAATAGTTAAAATTTTACTGGTCTGATAAAATGCATGGAAAACTTCCTCTTGAGAGGGGCTACAGTCGCAAATATACAGTCGAACCTCGTTATAACGAACTACAAGGGACCAAAGGTTTTCTTTGCTATACCCGGTGGTTCGTTATATCCGAATTGTTAAGAAAAATTTTAGAGTTCACAAAATGTATAATAACTCATTAGTTGCTATATGTATTTAATAATGATGTATTAAAAAATAATAAAATCTATTGAAAATGATCATTAATGAATTAACTTCACTAAAATCGATTACATTAAACTGACACAATACTAATTAAACTAACTAAAAGACAAACGGAAATAAATTAATTTTACCTTTAATTGTTGCGCACTGTTTTGATACAGAAATAATCGGTAATCTTCTGCTGACGTGATGTTGACTTCAAAAACATTTTATGAATTTCTTTGTCCAATGCATCAAATGACTCCAACAATCTTACTTCCACTGTTTGTGTAGACACAAACTTATTAATTTCAGTCGAACCTCGTTATAGCGAAACCGGTATATAACGAACTCAGGGATATAACGAACAAAAATTTTGGTCCCGCCATTTTCCTATTGTATTTAATGCTAATTTATCCTTTTATAACGAACTCCGAAATCTTAAGAATCGGCTATAACGAACCTGTTTTTTATTTTTTATTTTTTTAAGAATGTTGAAGATACAACGAATGTTGAAGAAGCAAAGAATGTTGAAGAAGAAGGTGCAGAACCTATCGCGACCTGGATACCTATCGCGATGTGGATAGAAAACCACAAAATTTCATCATTCTTTGTGATGATGAAGTCATTACATGTGAAAATCCGACTGATGAAGACATTGTGGAAGAAATTAAAATGAATCATTCTGAAATCGAAGATTCTGTATTTGATGCTGATGAAGAGGAGCACATAAATGACGAAATCTCCACCATCTCAGATGCTAAAGCAGCGATGCGTGAAATTAATAAGTTTTTGTGAACACAAAAAGTAGAAGTAAGATTGTTGGAGTCATTTGATGTATTGAACAAAGAAATTCATAAAATGTTTTTGAAATCAGCATCAAGTCAGCAGAAGTTTACCAATTATTTCTGTATTTAAAGGATGAGCAAGAATTAAAGGTAAAATTAATTTATTTCCATTTGTCTTCATTTTTAGTTAATTTAATTAGTATTATGTCAGTTTAACGTAATCGATTTTAGTAAATTTAACTCCTTAATGATCATTTTCAATAGATTTTATCATTTTTTTAATACATCATTGTTGAATACGCATAGCAACTAATGAGTTATTATACATTTTGTGAACTCTAACATTTTTCTTAACGGCTCGGATATAGCGAACAAAACCTTTGGTCCCTTGAAGTTCGTTATAACGGGGTTCGACTGTACACAGAATCTAAAAATACACATTTGCTAATTTCGCATTCAAACAATTATCGAGAGAAAAATATTTCAACGTGTAACAAAATTTAGAAAATAAAGGTCCCCAAATAAGAAATGTCTAGTAAATCGTAGAAAAACAAACAAACGGCTATGCCATAAATGATCTTTAAATTTTGTCTCCTTCACCTCCGTCGTCAAAACTGAATTTTGTGGGCAAGTCTGATCAATCGACGCCAGGGGCGACCCACTTCAGTATACAGAGTTAAGCTGATCCCATTTACGCTTGCAGATTAGTGCCCTGTGCGGAGGAAAGCGTATTTCGCTTTGCTGTCGTAACTCATCCCTATTAACATTATTTTATTACACCATTCATCTCTCATTCGACGATTTCTTCTGAATTCCAGTTCGTCTAACTGATCAGTAACCGTGCACCGGTTCAATTAACACCGGGTAGGGGGGCTACGGCGCTTAATTACTGCATAAAGTATGGACTGCGATTATCAATCATAGCAGGGGCAAATGAAAACTATCTTCGGCTGCCATCTTGGGCTGAATGCTTATTACAATCGTGACAGATATCACCCCCCACTGGAGCACCTAAGAAACGTTGAAAGTGGGGGCCTTGCACAAATTGAAGATCCAGTCTTTAAGGTCGGGATTGATGACTGGCTTGCAAGTTTTGATAAGCCGGGGGATACTCTGGGTCAGAGCGGTGTGTTAGTTGACCTTCAGATCCTCGATGCTTATTGTTATACTATGTGGAATTTTTCTTTTTTTTTTTCTTTTAACGTAGGATTACGTTCCTCCATAACGGTCCTCCGGAGACAAAATTTCAGATGTCCTGCGTCATGAGTTATAATTTTGGCATCGCGCCAAACCCAGTCTGTATCGCTTTGGCAAGCAGTAAACAGTTAAATAGAAAAGTACCAAAATGCGTAAAAATTGTGACACACATACATATATACATAGAATATACATACATATATACATACAAAAGAGGTAAGCAACGATAAGTAATCCTACGTTAATAACCCGTGGTAGTTTCGTTAGAAGAGACTACCTGAAATGTTATCTTTTTTTAAAATTTTTTTCAAATCACAGTTTGTCAAGTGAATATTTTTGAATTCGGTATCCCACATCTGAAAATCGATACTGCAATTAGCGTAGTTTTTAATTCTTTTTCAGGCCATTAAATTATTGATATCTATCACTACAGAATTAAGTGCTCGGATCGAATCCCGACAAGCACGTTAAATACCTGCCGGATATGGGCACGTAGACCGGAAAGACCTTCTTTGAAGTCAGTGGGTTGGGCAGTGCGATCCCCCCAGATTGTCACCCCTGGGGGTGCTCGGTCAAAACTGAGGTGGCACCTGGCCAACTCGGACACCGGCACTCGTGGTGCCTTTATAAACCGGAGCCTCACCCCTCTGCCCGCAAGCCTGTATGGACCTGGTCTGAAATACAATTCTGGCCTGGTTGCGTAAGAAACAACAACTATAGAATTAAAATTATGTTTTGTAAAAAATCAATATAAAACGATTTTTTGAAAAACATGGGCATTACATTCAAACGCATGAAACACAGATGAAAATGCATTGAACACGCCCCTCGTGGGTAAGGTCCCTTATGCAAAATTATACATCTCCATACACAACAAGCTTTAGACCCAGCTTTCGTACTAGGACTCCTCAGCAAGGAATAGCCGATAAGTACGCTGGGAGGGAAAGAATTATTAATGCGGAATGTTTCTTAATTTTTAATGGTGATGCACACAGTGGAGGCGTCCAGTCCACGACAGAAAATTCTATCATCTATCCCGAATAGTGGTAAAAATTTGGACTGCTTGATAAAGTGTACATATAGAGTGATCATCAGGTACTCTAAATTTCGTACCGATATTTGTGACTTCTGGGTTGACACAGAATTCAAAGATATGCATTTACTATTCTGCGATTAGATAAATACCGAAAACAAAATTCCCAGCAACATAACAGCAGCATAAAACAGAGGTTAGAAATGCACTACTTTAAAGAAATATCTTCTTGAACAACCCTATTGTCAGTTCTTAATTTTTTTAATGAAGATTTCATTACAAGATAAAAATTTGCTGTTATTATTGTTGTTATTAATAGACTACACTAACAGTAAAACAACTTTTATCTTGAAAAGCATTTATTTTTCAAGTTAAACGGTCTTGTTCATTAATAATATTAATACAGAAAATATCTCATAATTTTTTTTACTCCTTTGTTATTAAATATTACTCCTTTATAATCAAACACTAGCTTCATAAAACATCTTAAATGGGTCCAAACGTGTGTTACTGAAGATTTTTAGTTCTGAGATTAAAAAAAAAGTTTTTTTAAGACAGAGAAATCTCTTAAAAATTTTAAAATTGAAAAATTTTTTTTTTTTCATTTTCCATGATATCAAATCCTGAACTAAAAATAAATGATAATAATACACTTTTATAGCAGCGAATGTACCGGGATAAAATCCTGATTGCCTAACCTCGAGTTGGCGTTCTGCCAGTTGAATAATCTCGAAATGTTGAGTAACTGTCATTTCTTAAATTTCCTTCTCAAAATATATTTTTTCCTTTTTGGAACCAATAGCATAGGATGTTTAGAACATTTTTTTATACTAACTTTTTTTCCGACTAAGCAAATTTTGTTCCCTTCAGGCATTTTTGCCGATTTTTGACTTTGGTCTGTACTCGTTTTTTACAACAGTTGGACGCCACTGTAACGACCATCTTCCAAGTTCGGAGATCTCTCTCTAGACTCTTAACTTCGAGGATTTGTCCTCGAACTGAACTATCATGGCCTTGTAAGGAACCCCATGTATTGACTTAAGTTCCTCACATGGTGCAATATCTGTAAATGATTGTCTTTCCGTGTAGTTTTATCAGGGATGATGTCATTTCTTTACCACAGTAACGAGAACTGTCAATATTCAACATGTTGCTTCTCTAATCATGTTCAGCTATTATGCTCATGTTCAGCTACGAAACCAGTTGGTTACGTAGCTGGTTTTCTATATGCAGAGAAGTGGAAAAAAAAGAGTTCGAAGATGCGGTAAAGATATGCTAATATGCAGTTCTTTTTCATACATAATGCTGTATAAATATTTCTAATTACACAAAGTTATAGAAACCAGTTCTGAAAGAACCACCTAACTCTGCAATTCTTTAAAATTTCATTAATACTATTTATAACACAGCCTCCCTACTTGAAGGATCAAAATATAAAAAAACTCACAAAAAAAGTAAATGAAAATATCTCATTTTTTTTTATTATTCCTTTATTATTAAATATTCCTCGGTTTTAATCAAACACTCGCTTCATAAAACATCTTAAATGGGTCCATACCTGTGTTACTGAAGATTTTTTGTTCGGTGATTTAAAAAAAATTTTTTTTAAGGGAGAGAAATCTTTTAAAAATTTTAAAACTGAAAATTCTCTCTTTTTTTTTCAATTACACGTGTTATTAAACAGGCATTTATCTCAGAACTTAAACTTATGCTACTTTCATAAATGACTGACCGAAAGTAACAAAACTGATATTATATCTCAATATAGACCACGGAATTTGAAAGCGACGTTGCAGATAAAATCAACGAATTGAAATGGAAAATGAAAGCAACTTAATAAAAGGAAAATAACAATAATTGCTATAAAATTCATAGCATTTCATTTTTAAAGGTTTTTTTTTAAATTTATGAATTCCCCATCCATGAATTTATGCGCAGCTGAATGTTAGTGAAGAAATTTTGAGTAAACACAATTTATTTGGCAGAATTCAGTCTTCTCGATTACTACTAAAACCGTTTATCCTAGTCAGTAGTTGCCACTGCGAAACGACAAGATGTTACAGATTGACTTGCATCCTATCTTTCAAAGTGCCATAATGTTTTGCAGTTTGATTTGTTTGTAAGTATTTTTAGGAAAGGAAGTGTTGCTTACATTTTATGTCAACAGGAACGCACAGAAGCCGCATACATATACTATTAAGCTTTTCCTCCTTACTTATATTTTTTTGTTTACATGGATACTTTGGGGTGGTAGAAGGAGGAATTATATCATGATTCTTTTGATGTAGATGTTACATTCCTCCTCTCTTGCGTTTTGTATTGCATTGTGTTTAGCACAGAAGACCCAGCGCTGCAGTACAAACAGGACTCCGGGAGCGCAAAATACCACGTGAAAGTCGTTTTCAAGACTTTATTATAACATACTTCACTCGCCAGTCAAAAAGTGGACATCTCCAACTCACAACTCACAACTCACTAACCCTTTCGGCTGTGCCAGCCCTTCTGAAGTAGGGGTTGCCAGAAAATGTGTGCCTCTAGAAAGCCGCCAACCAAACAAAGCTTGCCAAGAAAAGGTGGACCAACACCCATACCCCTAGTGACTGGGACATAATGATCGGAAGTGCTGACCCGCCAAGAGCCAGTCCCCCTAAACCTCCACCCACCAGTGGGGGGTCAGTCATGAAAATTAATGATGGCTGGGACCCCCCAAGATGACAGCAGATGTTCCAGACCGGTGGCGATTGCATCTCAGTCACCACACACCATGACAAAGCCATTCCCGAAAACGAA
Organism: Dolomedes plantarius; assembly: GCA_907164885.2. Classification (NCBI taxonomy): domain Eukaryota; kingdom Metazoa; phylum Arthropoda; class Arachnida; order Araneae; family Dolomedidae; genus Dolomedes; species Dolomedes plantarius. Next base: position 45,027,563 of record OU015500.1, read on the forward strand.
AGGGGGGAGGGAAGAGGGACTGGAAAGGCATATACAGTCCTTTCTACAACAGAGAAAAGTCGTCACAACATAGACAGTTGCAATAGTTATTGGTCCATTATCAAGGCCCCGTAAGACCAAACACGAGCTGAGTAGGTCATTACAAAATGTTATTAAAAATAAAGGTAAATGCGCAAAAAAATTTTGCACATAGTTAGGAAATAACTTATCTCCAATTTTTTTTAGTTGTATACTCTTTCATTATCTCGCTTCCGTCTGGTATGCTTGTACCTTTTTAATTAATTGATAATTTTTTTGTTCTAATGCGGAGGCACTTGTCGTTGACCGTAGCGAAGCACGGGTATTCAGCTAGTTTTACTTATAAGTCTCATATCCTTACCTTCTTCTAAAGATATCGAGAGGCTCTGTCCTTTGCTCAAAAACACTTTAAAACATTTTCTCAAGTATATTTCATTTACACAACAGGCTATCTCATGATTTTCTCAAAATCCTTTGTTTACTGAGTAAGATGTATTGACTATTACACCACCAAGTGAAGTCATGATCTTCGCTATTAAGCCTTAAAGTATAAATGAATTTATGAATGCAAAATATCGATTAAAAAATGGTATTTTTAAATTATAGAATGTTTCTTTAATCTCTCAGTGCCTTTCAGCTGTGATATTAACAGCTGATGCAGTAACAAATTGTGCATTTTGCGAATTTCTTTTTATACATACACACACACACACACACAGCAAGTCAGATGAGAAAGCCAGTCAAAGTTTTTATTAGATTTTTATGAAAAATTTCGAAACAAAACATATATATACATATAAACAAGGAATTTTTTCATAGTGAATCAATTAAATTTTTTGTTTACAACACAATCAGTTTTTCATGCAAGGTGGAAAATTTCACCTTCCCAAGTTTTCCTTGCAGTGCAGAGTTAAAAAGTTATCAATAGTCTGTATAAGACAAAAATTATTTCTTTTTAATAACTTTTTTTAGACACAATCCTTAGAAACGTGAAAGATTTTCTGGACTAAAAACTATTTGTCTGAGGTGCAGATTTTGTGTAAAATGTGAGTTTTTGCTTAAATATTTTAACTTGTTGAAAGATAGTTGAAGGTTAAACTCTGTCAAAGTACTAAAAATATATTTCACCGATAGGAATATATACTTGCTGTTTCCCGAAACTAAAATTATGGGAAAATATGGGAAGATAAAAGATTTCACACAAATGCTACAATTTTAACAGCTTGAAATAATGTGATTTTACTACCTGAAGAAATCAAGAAAAGGCGCTTTGCTAATGAAACAGTTTTTGGGGATCTGATTTTTTTTCAGAAAAATATACTATCATCATTAGAAAGAACAGATTTAATAAACTGCCTGTGTTTTCATTCATTTTCAACTTTTAATAAGGACATTCTTTTATTTTTAACTTATAATAAAAACCCTCTATTGAGGAAAAGTTTCTCATTACTTAATTTGTACAACCCTAGATGCTTTCTTTGCTTTATGACGTTTTTATCCAACAGATTTCGCAAATTGCCGGTTATATTTTTAAACGTTATTTTTTGTATGAAAATAATTCTGTTTCATCAGTGTTTTTTGTTACATGCTAAATCTTACATTCTTTATGCGTGTGATATGATTTTACTATTTTAAGAGGGCAAGAAAATACATTTTATGAATGAAACAGATTTTGATTTTGTTCACAAATTTTCCTATAATTTTTGGTATGAACATGTGTAACAAAATTCTTGTATTCTCATGCATTTTCAATTTTCAATTACGTACATTCAATTTCATTATATAACCAGAATAAATGCAATCTAATGCGAAAAAAGATTAACATTACTTGACTGTTATCTATATCTATAAAGGAAGAAGTCCTGACTTATATATATATACATACACGTATCAACGCCCAGCAAAAACTATTGGAGATACAGATATCAAATTTTAAGAGCTTATTACTTTTGTGCTGAAGGCGTCATTTAAGAAGCGATTTTTCAAAAATCGCCCCCAAAGGGGGGGACGGGGGCAAAACGTGTTTTTTACATATTCCTTTATATCTCAAAAGAAGAAAATCGATATCCATAAGATTCTTGCTTTAAAATGTAAGAAACATGAATACCTAAAAACCAATTTAAGGATTTTTCAAAATTCGTCTCCCAAGGGGGAAAGGGGGGGGGGGGCTAAACGTGTTCTTACGTGTTTTATCTATATATATAAAGGAATCAACACCCAGCAAAAACTATTGGAGATACAGATATCAAATTTTAAGAGCTTATTACTTTTGTGCTGAAGGCGTCATTTAAGAAGCGATTTTTCAAAAATCGACCCCCAAGGGGGGGAGGGGGGGCAAAACGTGTTTTTTACATATTCTTTCGTATCACAAAGAATTAAATTGATGTCCATAAGATTCTTACTTTAAAATGTAAGGAACACGAATACCTTAAATCCAATTTCAGGATTTTTTAAAATTTGGCGCCAGGAACGGGGAGGGGGGCTTAACGTATTTTTCACGTATTCCTTCATATCTCAAAGAAAGAAACAGATATCCATAAGATTCTTGCTTTAAAATGTAAGGAACACGAATACCTTAAATCTAATTTCAGGAGTTTCAAAATTCGGCCCCATTGGGGGGGGGAGAGGGGGCAAAACGTATTTTTTACACATTACCTCATATGTCAAAGAAAGAAACAGATATCCATAAGATTCTTGCTTTAAAATGTAAGGAATATGAATACCTAAAAACCAATTTAAGGATTTTTCAAAATTCGGCCCCCAAGGGGGTTAGGGGGGCTAAACGTGTTTTTTACATATTCCGTCATATCTCAAAGAAGGAAACAGATATCCATAATATTCTTGATTTAAAATGTAAGAAACACGATTAAATGTAACAAACACGATCAATGTCACGATTTTTCGACATTCGCTTTAGATTTTGAAAAAATTGCTAGAAACAATCCAATAATTTATATTTCCTATATATCACCATTTTGAACACCAAATTGGTGGTAGGAGAAAAGAGAGAGATCAACCTTAATTAAATGAAGTGTGGAAAGGTGTGTGTGTGTGTGTGTGAGAATTGTATATATTTCGGTTGTTAGTACGTATACATCTAGAGCTCAGGTTAACTCCATTCATTTTTATTATCCTGGGCAACGTCAGGTAATTCTTTGTTTATGAAACCGGCGATTTTCACAAGAGTTTACAGGGAAGCCCTCAAACTCCTCGAAGGGCCGGGATCCAGTGGGTTATCAAAATTGAAAGAAACATTTTAATGCTGACATTAGCATGGGGGGGGGGGGGGTTATTATAATATGCTGATGGGATGATGACCAGTGGAGAGGGGTATAGATTGCCATAAAATACAAATATACATATCATACAAGTAAGCTTTATTAAGGGTTCACCCGTGCAACGCCGGGTATATAAAGCTAGTACATTCATATATGCATGATTTGCGTTATGATGTTTTTAGCCATTGATGGCAAATTACGCAAACTGTTTGTTATGAATTTTAATTGTTAGTTTTTTTTTTACTTTATGCAAACAATTATGTTTCTTTAATGTTTTTCATTACGTATTAAATGTTACATTTTTAGCTTATTTTATATTCAAAGGAATGCTTTTAATAATATGTCAGTAAAAATGGTTTATTTTCTTTAATCTTACCCACACAAAGAAATGCCTGCTGAAAAACAAGATTATATCATTTAGTTTTGTATATAAATTTAGCCCAGTTTAGCTCTTACGGTATTAACAATTATGTTTCTTTAATGGTTTTCATTACGTATTAAATGTTACATTTTTAGCTTATTTTATATTCAAAAGAATGCTTTTAATAATATGTCAGTAAAAATGGTTTATTTTCTTTAATCTTACCCACACAAAGAAATGCCTGCTGAAAAACAAGATTATATCATTTTATTTTGTATAGAAATTTAGCCCAGTTTAGCTCTTACGGTATTAGACAAGATATCTACTTCTCTTGTTATACTGTAAACGCAACTCCCTAAATTAATATTGCGATCAATTCATTTGCCTGGCAAAGAACTCCATTAGAACTTCAGTGCTTTATTTTCTGAATGCCATAATTCCCAGAAAATATCTTTCACATTAACCATATCGCAAAACAAGTAAAACTCATTTAATATCAGTTAATTATACTTATTATCAGATGTTCTTTAATTACCACCAGAGCAATTCATAACATAAAAATGCCTTGTAACACGAAATCACGAACCTCTGACCAGATTTATTAAGCTCAAAAGATTTGCAACAGCATTTAAAGATTTCCCCCCCTTCGCGCTTTTCAGTGTTTTACGGGTGATTTTATATGCGTCCCGTAAATCCATCTGCGGCCCGCAATCGGATGGGGTTTGCAACGAAACTATCTCTCCAACCGGGTGCCGGTAAAAAACTTCAGTCGCTCCGGAATCGGCACGCGGGGTTGTAGAATGCCGTGTAACGGAGCTCGCTGGTATTTCCCTAAATCTCATATCTCAGCTGCTCGGATTCACGTAAACAGCAAAATGGGTATTAGGCCGAGAGAAAGAAATCGCCGAGAGGTGGTGGGAGTTGCAGAACAGAATACGAGTTGATATTCATGTTACGTGCGTGCCGGGAATTCGCAATTAGCCGAAAACGAACACTGGCTTCAAAAAAGATGCCCGATACGAAAACGTGATGTAATAGAAAACAGATATTTATATATATGTGTGTGTACGAATAGGCGAACGAGAAGAAAGTGATTTATTTTTCAAAGGGGATTATGTTTACTGAATGGGAATTCAAATTAAAAGGAGAGGGGTTTCTGATTAAACCGTGTATCGCTAAGATTTTAATAATGTGAGCATACCTGAAAAATAAAAACAATAATGGATTATTATATTCCCTTATTTCAAGTACAGTCACTGTTTTATAAATATATATGAATGAGCGAACTTAGTAAAACTACAAATGTTCAGGTTCATACAAGAAGTAGGCGATGACCAAATTTGATCAGATATATTTTGTTTATTATTTGTTTATTTGTGAGTTCTTGCGTGAATGCTTTTAAAAATGTTGTCTGAGTTTCTATTAGAAACCCGCATTAGGTACTGTTAAATATACATATTTATTTGAAAGCAGAAAATAAAGTTGTAATTATTTTCAATAATAAGCAAGCAGGGCTCGGAACGAACAAATCCAAACATATCAAAGCATTTTATTAATTTGAGTGCCTCCAAAGAGCTTTAAAATTCCACGGAATAATTGATATTTAGATACCTACATATGTTTTGTATGTAAACGGTCAAGAACTTTAGCATAGTTTGTAAAATGTATGAAGTATGCTGTTAACGATAACAAAAAAGCAGAAGTTTGCATGAACATTTTATTATTCACGCATTATGCTGTTTATCTATCTCTGTGCAAACGTAATGTCAGCATCTGGTGCATGAACAAACAACAGATGCATGTGGCAGCTTCATAAGTGTAGCTGACTACAGAGGGCTTGTCTTATATTTGTTCTTACTGTACCAGTGATATGTTCTGTTGTCACCTAAAAGCAGGATAAAATTATGACAGAAAGATGTCCTTTGCTTTTTATAAATTTCTTTTTTGGGAAAGGTCAAATTAACAGCATGATGTAATCAGGACAGTCACATACTCAGATTTCCAGAGCGCTGAGTGTACCTCTTAATCTTGAAACTGTGAAGAAGATGGTAGACATTAGAGATGTCTCCAAAGTACCTTCTCACTTTGAAGAGTTTAGAGCTGTCACCGGAGTAATTGCATTCAGATATAATTGTATTCTGAAATTATTGTATCAGTATGCAGGAAGCCCAGAGAAATTGGTTCGCATGTCAGAGTTAGATCAGTTTGTTTTAAACCTACCCTAGTGCACAGGCATGCTCTTTTACAAAGGAATAAGGAGAATGAACTCTGAATCAATGGGTCAACGTGTCTTTCTCTGACGATAAAAAATTAGTTTGCTAACTGTATCTCGTCACATCACTCTAATGGAGAGAATGGAAAACATGACCAAATCTCCTTACTCTTCACGGAGAGGGTCGAATTTAGAGGTGGTGTATTGTTAGTATAGAGAGGGGAGGGGAGATAATTTGGAGAGACGCACACAACTCCGCATCTTCCACAGAAGTACTGCTGCTAGTAAAAAGTGCGGAGACGACATTCTGAAAACTTATGTTCCGTGGGTCCACGATTCTTATTCATGAAGGATAACGCAATCCTTCATCGATGTCAGCTGGTTGGGGATTTTTTTTTCAACGTGAAGTGATACAGTGAATTCATCGGATATGAAAGTTAAATCTGACATATGAATCCAAGTGAATGAACGTGGGATGCACTAGGGAGCCGAATTGTATCCTGTCAGCACGTGCAAAGGATCATTCCGGACCTAAAACACCTCTGTTTATAAGTAGAACGTGTTACCCACCCATTTCGTGAACAGCCTCATATCAAGCCTGAAATATTGAGTGAGGCTTGCGGGGCTGCAATAGGTAAAAACATCCCTTGTTAATAGAGTTGTGCTATAATTTCTAATCTCTTTTATCTACGAAATGCAAAAATCATGTTTTATCTCTTTTTTTTTAACAAAATGCTTATTTTCTGTACAGTCGAACCCCGTTATAACGAACTTCAAGGGACCAAAACTTTTGTTTGCTTTATCCGGTGGTTTGCTATATACGAACCATTAAGAAAAATGCTAGAGTTCACAAAATGTATAACTCAGTAGTTGCAATGTGTATTCAATAATGATGTATTAAAAAATTATAAAATCGATTACATTAAACTGGCACAATACCAATTAAATTACGTACCATAGGAAAACGGCAGGACCAAAATTTTCGTTCTATATATCCGTGAGTTCGTTATATACCTGGTTTGCTATAACGGGGTTCGACTGTATTAAATACTTTTTTTTCCGGTTGTTGTATTGCCCTACCTTATTTAATAAGCAATTTCACATCGTCCCATTTTTTTGGTTCGAAAAATTTACAAGTACATATGTTGTGCTTCGTCAGTTACAAAAAAAATTTTAAAAAAAAATCAGAGTTAACCAATTCAGAAATTGAATTTATGTGAAGAGTATTGAGGATTTTTCTGCGAACTTTACAAGTCGATAAGGCTTTTTCAATAAGAGCTGAGCTTCAAAACAGCTTCACTTTCAGCAATGACGATAGCAGTGATGCTGTCGTCTCCAACAAAAAACTGCGAAGAGTAGAAATTGTCGATTGAGAAACATGAAATAGAGGAGCAACGAATTAACACAAAGAGTCAAAATATAATAATAGTAAATAATTGCTTCCCAACTTGAATTACATGAAGGGTAGAGCTGCTCTCATTAAGTAAACTGCATGCTTTGAAACTAATGATGAAAATTTTAAAGTAATGCAGTTTAGAAATCGTGCTGGGAGTGCAGAGGTATGAGTTTTTCTTTTCTAGTGGGATGGATAACTTATGCAAGAGGGGCGCGGTGGCCCAGTTTGCAAGAGCAGCGGGCCAGTGATCTGAACGTCCCTGGTTCGATGCTCGTCGCTGCAAATCCACCGCTGTTTTCACTAATGGTGGTCGGGGCACGTAAAATAGGTCGTGGCTGAATTGTCCTCAAAGTTCTCAAATTTACCTCTGGAGGCGCGGGATCAAGTGTTTCGGTCTCGTCACTCGACTCGGTTCAAAATTACGGGACCGGTCATCTAGCCAAAGCGGACTCCGACCCTTGTGGTTCTAATTCAAAATAGGAGCTGCCCCTTTCAGCTCAATAGCTTATTAGGACCTGGTGAATGGAACCGCCCACCAGGGGGCATTAGCAACAACAACAACAACAACTTATGCTTTGATAGGCGTCTGTAGCTTGATAGCAGCCATGGACCTAGCTATCGGGAATACATGGCGTGGTCTACTGAAGAGCCCATAACAATGGCATAAGTTATGTCCATGGCTAATGGGTACGCTGAAGAGGTCTACCCGTTACTGTGTTTTGTATGGAGGTATGGTAAAAATAAATTTGGTGTTTAAAAAGTATCTTTAAATTTAAAGAGATTTCTAATCATTTAATTTGCCCAGTACTGTATATAGAAGGGATAACAAAGGTAAGCAATATTAAAGCCCATTTGGCTCTTCTAAGCATACGTACTTAAAAGAAAAAAAGAAGAGGTTATATTTTTATCAGTTTTATTTCCTAATGTTTTTGTTAAATGTATCATTCTCCAGATGTTCGAAAACTAATATTTATAAATTCTTAAATAGTTTCAATAGCTTTAGTAATTCATTTCTCTTAATTGTTTTGTCGAATTGTTCAATTATTAAAATATACTGAGTTGTTTCAGTTCGTGCATGGTAATTCAGTTAAATGTTGATTTGTCCCAACTGAGAGTTGTTTATTTTATCATCAGCCTAAATGCTAAATACCAGGATTCCCAGTTCTAAGTTTCAGAAAAAAATGAAGGTTTCTCGACATGCCGCTAATTTTAATGGGTCCGCTGTAGTGAAAATTTAAAAAAGAAAACCAACCAATTTTACAGTTTTTTGTTCTAGTTAGAGAAAAAAGGTGTGAAATAAAAAATTATCAAAAAAAAGTTTAGAGAGCAATTTATAAAACATTCATTTCTAAATTTTTTGAAAACTTCATCATTGCACCAAGTTCCAATAAAAAATGAAAAGTGCCGCAAAGAAAGTGATAAAGAGCCGCATTTCGGCCACCCCTGGTATACAGCACGCTAGTATATTTTTCAACGTATAGAAATGCGCTCAGCTGTATTTTGTTTCTCATACGGTTCAGAGATAAACAAAGGCTTCAGCAAACGCCGTCGTTTTTTCAGCACTGCAATGGTCCCTCACCATTTTTCAGCTGCAAATCGTAAAATAACGAAGAGAAAGAAACTATCTTCGCCAGGTGACGGTGGGAGTTACGACCAGTAAAAGCGTGCAAACACGAGAAGATGTTCATATTACTTGCGTGTAAAGAATTTCTAATTAACAGAAAACGTACACTGCCTTCAAAAAGATGCCCCCATACGATACTGAGCCGTACTTCATTTGGGTAGGACCCAGGGGTTAAGAATTCCCCACGATTTCTTCCTCCGAGATGGAATAATATGAAGATAACTCGAATGGAGAGTTTCTGAAAAGGAGTGAGTCTGGTTCTCTTTATCTCCTTAAAACGTGTCAGGAAACGTGATAGTGGTTATAAATGCTCGCCGCTGCAATTGGAGGTGAAAAATTAAGTTCTTTGTTTGCAGGATGTACTTACTACCGGTTTGTATTTTTGCGGCGTGAAGTCGATGTTACTTTTTTCGCCAAGACAACTAGGTCTCGTAGCTCTTGAGGAGGGATTTGACTTTACTAACCGCGAGAAAGCGCATGTGTGCTTGCCCATGATGTACGAAAAAAGTTTTATGAGCTGGAGAAGAAAATTGTTTAAAAGATCACAATCCTCATAAGAAATCTAGGTTTCGGAGAGACCCAGAGTACATATAAATAGATTTTCAAGAAGTTAGATTCGGTATGAGCTAATTGTAAACAGATTATCAATACATCTTTTGTGGAAATCAGGTTTGTTATGAAAAAAAAATAAGAAGAACAGTTGAAAAATATTAATAAATGGGGAAATGAATATGTACGGCAGATATACGTTGACTTTCCACAGTACTGTGGAAATTAATTGGGACAAACACAAAAATTTTCACGTATGTTGTTTAATTAGTATAAGTTCTCTTACATGCATGGTATAGCAATCTAGTTGCAAATATGTCCTCCTCTAGCTTTAATGATATCCTGTACACGTTTTGACATGGATTCCACTAATTTAGAGCATAAATTTTTGACGTCGTGATCACGAAACCAAACTTTTATAACATTCTCAATCATTTTCCTCTTGGTTGAGCAGTCCATCTTACTCACACGTCTCTTCACAATGCTCCACAAATTTTCGATGAGATTTACATCCGGAGAATTACCAGACCAATACAAAACTTTCAATTTCTTTTCTTGAAAACAATTCTTTACTAGCTTAGAATTATGGCATGGCGTAAGATCTTGTTGAAACATATCAACACCGCCAGCGAACGTTTGCATAAAAGGCACAATTTTGTCTTCTAGTATTGAAATGTATTTTTTGGAGTTCATCATTCCTTCTACTGGTACTAAGCTGCCAGGACCTCTAGATATAAAATAACCCCAAAACATCTGCTTTTGAGGGTAAGTGTTTGATTAAGATGTTGTTCCCTGATGTATTCTTTATCTCTTCGCTTGACAAATGTTGATCGAAACCTTTGCACAAAAAATGCGTTTCGTCACTGAATACAACATTATTCCAGTCTTGTGCAGTCCAGGATTGATATTTCCTGGCCCAATACAAACGTTTTTTTTTATCATTGCAGGTGTTAATAATTGTTTTTCGACAGGTGTTCTTGACCCTCTCCCTGCTTCAATAAGCCTTCGTCGTACTGTCGATGAATCAACGCTCACACCAGTAGCCAAAACTTCTCTCTGAAGATTTGAACTTGTCTTGTGAGGATGCATTATACTATTTCGTACAAGAAATTTGTCTATCCGAGGTGTTGTTTCACGTTTGCTTTCCACATTTACTCCTCCGTTTTGGAGAAACCGTGCCAAACTTATTTTGCTGTTTAATAATCCTGAAAACACTGGATTTTCCAACTCCAACTGCTGTAGCAATATCCCTCACAGTCATAGAGGTATGCTACTAAGGATAACAATTCCAGTCCTTTACCTGGGAGTGATATTCATTTTTTTCATATCCGTGAGAACCAGACAACTTACACAATCGACCACTTCTTACAGCAGCTGAAACGCAACTGACGCGAAAATGCTCTACGTGTTATGATCACGTGGTCAAACCAGTTTATAATACTCAAGGCCAAACTCCCTTCGTAAAGAAATGCAGTTGAAAACGGTTTCAGGCAGGAAATTCCTGAGAAAGGACGAATTTTATGAAAAATGAAGCTTGTCCCAATTTGCACAGTACTGTATAAAGGGTAGTAGAAGAGAAAAGTCATTAAAAATAAAGACTTCGTTAAGGTGACTGAATAGTTAGTAACATCCACTGAGTCATATTTCTAGCAAAAAACCATATCCCTTGCTGAAGTTCGAAGCCAAGTAGCAAGTCTGGAAGTGCGGAAGGCCCTACGATAGTTTGGTAGCACCGAAATCAAGTTTCTGCCTAGACTAAAAATTTGTTTCTCTCGACGGGGATGCATGATGTAATGAGGCTGGACAAGAGCGTAGTGACAGAATAATTAGCTAGCCAACGTGGTTTAAATGTGTTTAGACAGGAGATAAAATTAGCCTCTCTGGTATGTTTTTGTAGACTATGAGTTATTTTTGGTGACCCAAAATTACGAGTTATAAATCTTATTTTTGTAATAATATGAATTTAGTCGCTCGTTTAGTTGCGACTTTGCTTTGTTCGTTCTCACTACGTGAAACTGGTGTTTAAATCTCCAGTTTTCAATGGATTTATCTTTATGATGGAGCAATAGCCATGTTAATTTCGAGCAGAATTCCCAATATCATTTATTGACGAGGAGAGAGTTGAAGACCAGATTCTTACCTGGCCCCTAAAATTATTTATAAGACAATGTATCGGGAACCAGAAAAGGAATCTAGGACTCGAGGAATCTGAACTCCTTCTCAGTTGTTCTCTGCTTTTCTCTAGCTGTACAAAACTCTTTCAAAGGATCAAGCTGACCCTGCTGTATTGGCAAACCTATCATCAAGTTTTCAACTTCAGTTTTAAGGATTCAGCCATTGTTTAGAATCAATTTGCTTTCAGATGCCTAGGTTAAAGATGACCACACATACATACTTCTTGTTTTCCAATTTTAGTGCAATATTCAATAAATCAACGGAGATGCTTTACTCTTAACTATATAATATACTTTATGTTGGATGCGTTTGATTACCCGAAGGCTAAAGTAAGCGTGCTTAGCACGTCTGCGGTTATGCTATGTAACAATGTTCAGTAGGTTAAATCTATTAAATACAATTGTGACTTACGAAGCATTTATTGGCGCACCATAAATCAAGGGTAGTTAGTCATTTACCACCTACTGGAAGGCAATAACAGTCCGTTTAACACTAAAATAACCCATAAATAAGAAATATCCATTTCTATCAATGATTCTTCTTCTTCTTACTTGGACATTATCCTTACCGTCATATGACACCGTGGTTTTGCTGGCCACTTTTCTAGGAGCACCGTATAGGTGGACCAGCATTATCCCCCTATGGGCCGGTCTCGTAATTTTGAACCGAGTCAAGTGACGAGACCGGAACGTTTAATCCCGCACCTCCAGAGGTAAAGTTGAGAACTTGGAATATATTGCAGCCAATTTTACGTGCCCCGGCCACCATTAGTAAACACGGCGGTGGATTTTGTCATCGACCGGTCTCGAACCCGCAACCCTCAGATCACTGGCTCGATGCCTTTGCCAACCGGGCCACCGCGCCCTGTTTTTTTGTTATCAATGATAAAACCATTCATTTTGACTGCCATCGTGTTTCAAGAGTTAAACGTTCGTATTAAGATTTTCGTATAGAAATATACGAAAATCTCCATATTGTCTTTAATGGTGAAAGTGAACCACTTGCAAAAAAAAAAGATTTCCTCTTGATTTTAGTGTTTGTTTCTGATAAACAATGAAATGTTAAAAAGCAATGATTTTACTGTTTAAGTTTTTCTTTAATTACAACGTCGAATTTATTTCCTCCGATTAACTTCTCTGGCATCTCTATTATACTGAAACTCATTACATGTTACCGCCTCATTTTAAAAGAGGAATAATCATTTTAACACAAATGGAAGTACACAGGCCGACGATAAGATCAAAAACCCGTGTGTGTTTATTTATGTCACGAGTAGACGGGATGCAAAGGCTTTGTTAAACAGTTGAATGTTATCAGTTGATTGTTGAATGTTAAGTCTTCCGTATTCCTTACTTGCATGATACAAGTGAGAATCAGAAATAAAAATATCTGATGAGAAATGATTTGATAACACTTCTCCTTCAAATATGCTAATTTGGTCGAATTAAAAGGTTTGGCCAATGGAGGAAATATAGATAGTAAACTAATAGCTTTGGAGCTCCAGAAATTATGAATGAGATGTGCAGCTTAGATCTGAATATAAAGTCTTTAGATTCCATTAACTGATATTCAGGATAATTTTAGATGGGTCAAAATTCAAACTGAATAATAAGAAAATATAAAGGGAATTAGAAAATAAATAATCACAGAGAGAAAGATCAACAGTGTATATCATCAATTCATCATATTCTTATGAGTAAATTAATGGGAAAAGCTAAACTAAATTAAGGTGAAGCAAATGAAGGCCGAACATACGAAATCAGGTAACTTCTTTGGAAGAAAGTATTTCCATCATGTTTAAAAAATTTGAATATTTGCTGCCAAATACTTTGCAATGCCACAATAAATATACTGTAAATGCCTAAATATCACAAAATGTCCCAATTGTACTGTGTCAGTGTAATGTAAATATCGGGATAGCATCCGAAATGTCACAATGATACAGTGCCACAGTATAATGCAACTATATCACAACGTTAATCTAAATGTTGCAACGTTATGTATAACTATTACCATTTCTCCTGAAATGTTACATTGATACTATGCCACAATATAAAGTAAATCACACAATAGTTTCATGGTGTTAAATACCACAGAGTCTCATAAAAGTCAGTGTAAGACGAAACAGTGTAAATTTTTATTTTTATTTAGGAGTATTTTTTAGAAACATTTACACGGATAGATAAAGTAAGAATTTAATATTTTAAACGTGACTTTAATACCGTATTAACTAGTGGAATCATAATTTTACGTGGACAAAACCAGCATTTGTAAGGGACTGCTTATTAAAGTCCTCAATATTATGCAAGATTCACAAGTTTCTTTAAATAATAAATCTGAAACTAAATAATAATAAAAAAATGAAGAGGAAATTAAATGACTTCTCCAAAACAAAAGTTGTTGAACTGATGTTCGTATATCACTATACTACGGAGAAAAGTAGAAAGAAATACGAATTAATCTAAAGAAAGTGGAGAAAATGAATGTTGGGTAATTTAATATATGATAAAAGTATTTCAGTCTATATCTCAACATCTGACTATACCTTCTTAGTTATTTCGTTTTTCAGACTAGCACGCAAGACTCATTGAGATAAAAATAATTCAATAGTTAAAGATCTTCAGTATAGTTATAAATGAAAAGTAATGATTTGAAACGAGATAAACCTGAAATTAATGAGTTAAAATAATTTTATTGGGGAAATAAAAGAAAATAAACATTCGTTATATCCAATTATACATTTAAAACTCAGTATATGCGCAATATAAATTCAATATAAAATTTAGAATAAAGGAAAGCAAATGGAAACTTGATAATCAGAAAAATGTTTTTAAGACCGCATCTTAACATTTAGAGATCTAATATGTTTGCCATTCATTAGGACTAACAGATGTAACATTTATTTATAGATAAAAAAATACTGATACATATCATCATGTGACTTTTAATATTAACAGAAGTAGAACAGAAATCAAAGTTTTTGATTAGATACTTCGGTACCAGGCACGAACAGGACGATCTAATGTGTTTGCTTGTCTTTAGAACAAACAAACACGCAGCATTAATTTACAGAAAAAAATAAACGATAAATATCTTAGTAGGATTTTAATAGGGAAAGGAAAATTTTCAGGTAGCAAAATTCAAAACTTTCATTCAAGTAATTTGGCGTGTCTTTAGGAGAAATATGCAGCATTAATTTACAGAGAAAAAAAATGAATGGTAGATGCCATGAGTGTGATTTTAATATAGAAGTACGAAGGGAAGTTTCAGGGTGCATGAATCAAAGTTTTCGTTAAGCTACTTTGTTAAGAGACGTGAACTGTAACTGGTAGCAGCGAATCTGGGCGGTATTCTCCAAAACATCGTGAAGTAAAAAGCCCAAATCACTATCATTATGTAAGGCAGATGATTGGTTGATTGCAGGGTAGGCTGCCCGACAATATCGTGTTCATGTATTAACAGTTCTTATTAAATTTCATTGCATTCGATGCTTTATTATACTTGACTGCTGTCACCGTTGAGAATAGACGGGCTGGGCTGTTTTTCAGCTTGCGCTGTCAATATTTTTATTAATACTTTTTGAGCTCTGAGAAAGATCTTCTCGTGTAATTAAAATACTTTCTGGGTATAATAAAAGGAAAGGAGGAGCGTTATCCGTATTTAGTATATATGTATTAAGTTTCACAAGTTCCTTTTACTTAGAAACTGATCAATTATTATCGGTGAAAAAGTATTCACATAGTGTTATGAAATGATATAATATTAACAAATTATTAAATTACATTGAGAAATCTTTTGGACTATTTTAATATAAAGCAATTAAAATACATTTCCTGGCTTATTTTATTAAAAAGATACATAATTTCAGCAATGCTATATACATTATTGAAATGAACAAAACAATTCTATGGTACCCAGTATAAAGGGCTTAAGTCAAAAACAGTGATTTATATATACCAAGTTATTGGCTTTTATACCAATTAATTAATTGGCTTTTATACCAATCTTTTTATAGAACAATAATTTCGACTTGAGTCTTTTGTACGAAGAAATGTACTCTTGTATACAAAATTGATAGACTTAGCCTTTTATACAAGTCAAAAGATTTTTTTTATGAATACTAACAAATATCTAAAAATCACTTTTCTTGACTTAAGACCTTTATACCGGGCACCATAGAATTACTCATTTAATTTTAGTGATTACACGTGTAGCGTCTATCAGTTTATTTAGGTCTTAGATTGCAAAAAAAAAAAAAGCTACCTCCAGGTTTATTTCTTCATTGAGAAAATATCAAGTTTTGATATCATATATAAAATATTTATTTCTATAATACAGTGGAACCTTGATAGACCGTTCCCCAAACTATCGTTTTCCCGTATGTGTCGTTTACTTCATCCAGTCCCGATGATAATATTTCTTTGTTATGTTTCCGCATCCATAGTTTTCCCGCATTTATCATTCAATGCAATAGGTGCCCTTTAAAAACGATAGATCAAGCTTCCACTGTATAAAGATACTACTAATTATAATAAATTTTTTTTTAGATAAAAGCCATATTTCTCCTTTTCATAAATATTCGGCGGCAAATATGTGAGAATCAGTGATGTATCCATTGATAGTGATATAGGTCCTGCCATGCTTATAATTCAAATTATACAAAAACATGTGCATTAGTGAAGATATAGTGCGATGGTGTAATACAGCAGCATAACTGTAGTAGAGATAGAAGGACTCGAGATTGATTTGCGCCCTAGCTAGTTGTATTTTAAGCAAATCAAATAATTTTCAATGCAAGACACAAAACGTGGTTGCATTAATATATGTGAATCATTTCAACATGGTAAAAATTTTTATCTAAAGAAGAGCAATAATTTTTAGTATAATTTACTGGTTGAAAAAGAAAAGATGTTATTGTTTTCAGTATTTTACAATTATTTATAAGCTTAAATAAAAATTTGCATAAATTTTTGTTTTTTGGGATGAAATATCCTTTTACAGTTACGAATAATTTAGTAAAATACTCTCTCTGTCATATTTTTTCTTTAAATGGAAAATCAAAATAACATCTTAAATGTGTATTTAAACCATTTAAGAATGATAACTTATGTTTGTTCATTAATTATTATTATTAGGATAACAAACTAACTAAAATAACTTCTATATACTCACTGTGACAATTCTTGATTCTACCTCGAAGAGAATTTTTGGTGCTAAAGAAAAATTTTGAGACCGATTCTTTCTTATTAATTTTTTGTTAAAAGTGACCTACAATACAACAAAAGTTATATTTGCAACAAAATAAGAATTTCTGCTTGAAACCCAGAAATAAGGTTAAAAAAATGCTCTTAGAGGTTCAACCCCAAAACAGCTGAACCCTATCCCTTTTCATAAAGTATCTCCTCCCTTCTTGGTTAGGATTTTTTCTTGTTTTGATTCTTGCCTAGCCTCAAAGTCAAGATCATTGACAGTAATGGTCCGAGGTTGTTTCGGCTCGTCAGAAGTTTTTCGAGTCTGCTGCAGAAGAAACTCTTCAAAATGAAGAACGCCTTTTTTATACGCAGTCCAAGTTCTACGTCATTGATACCCAGTACTAATATTTACGTTCACTGTCTTTGTTTTCTCTGGTTGAAAGTAGTATGAGTCAGTTGCAAAGAATTTTGTTATTGTTGCATCAATAAACAAAAATAATAACAAAGCAAAAATATAAAAGCAACATTCTACAAATTTTATTCAAATTCCTACAGCATTAATTCTATTCATTCATAAATCATAGCTTTTTATAAATAGAACGAATAGCCTTTTTGCAATAAAATTGTTAGTTTGGTAAGAAATATCACCGCCGTCCACACCCGAAAGTTATACGCCCATAAATAATGAAATCTAATCAACCCCACGACAATCCATCCCAGCCGAGTCCCGCAGGCCCCGGGACTAAGGCTTTATGCCCCCACCTCCAAGCCGGAAAACAACCATTTCAGCCCCAATCAATATAAATTTTCCAATATCTCTGGCAACACCGGAAAGCAAAGGAAGCAAAGGTTTTTACAAAATACAACTTACGCTAAAATACAACATTTACTATTTCTACACATACAACTTATACAATACCATACTCTATATCATAACAACTATATACCATCTACAGCGGCGCACGAGTTTGGTAAAATTATTAATCATACATGATTACACAAATAGTTGTTTCCATTTCAATTTTGACAAAAACATCATATTTCTTTCTATTTTTTTTCAATTCGCAGATTAGTATGCACAGGAAATTTCAATTTCGTAATGCGTATGCGAATAAAAAAAATGAATAAAAAATAAAACACTCATAAATTCCCCCAGAACCAATTCATCTCGAACAGGCGTCTTCGAAACCTTTCATCCGACAAAGTGTCACTTAGTGTCTAATTAATATTTAATTAATGCTTCGCTTTCGAGCATATAAAAGCAAAACATCCAAAGGCACTGGCGGTAGGTCTTAGAAATATTCAATCGAGGTCCAATTCACCTGGAACCTCGCTTAGCATTCACAATGAAGCGTATCATTTGCCACTGTTGCATATCACCGAACAGTTTATTGAATTCTTTTCTCAGCTTCAAAAGAAATGAAAAAATGGCTGAGACATGTGATAATGATACCTTCAAGGAATCCTCCGCTAAACATGAAACCTGCACTTTTCACGTTCACAGACACTAATAGTTATTGAATAATAATTAGAACAGAAGTACATGTCGGCGTGACAAGGCGTTGACGTGATATCTGGTTTAGGTATCTTCACTTTGAGTGGCATTAATGAGTGCCTTATACGTGATGGGTGAAGAGGTGGTCTTTGCCCAACGACAAGGTAGACGGAAAACACGTGTTGTACACACCTTACAAGATCGACATTGCTTGTCACGTTGTTGGCGAGGCACCGCATTTGATGAGTGCCGAAAAATTAACCCTCCACCCAGTCGGAAAGAAACACTATCAATTATTGGGCGTAGAATCTCTTTTTTCATATAAACCGACGAACGGTTAGAGTGTTCCCCGTATCAGAGATCTTAGACTTCTGAATTCTGTATTAGAGTGACTCAACAAAGTATCCGTTTGAACATATCACATAAGAATGATATGCGTTGCTGTCTGAGGCAGAACTTCATCACTCTTCGGATTGTTCATTAAAAAAAAATGCTGAGACATATTGCTAAATGAACTTTAGTCGGCAATCAATGAAAAGTTTTTAATGTGACAATAACAAAGGTTCAAGACTGGTTTAAGAATGTCAGCGCCCTAGCCATTCAGCCGTCACCTAGCCCTATTAAAGCTAAAAATTTCAGATTCTAAATTTTACGGGATTAATGTCCTAAATTCTCATTATGACTGCAGTAAAAACAAGATTATTTAATAGTCACATAAATTGTCTTAATTCAAATAAATAGAGCCTCATGTATGGAAGACGTGTAATATATTCCGCAAGAAATAATATGTAATATTCCTTGCGAAAGAACGGCAGGTCTATCATTACATGTTCAGCAAATGTCTGGGGGTTTAAATCTGCTTATTTTACAAAGTTTTTATTTTACATTTCTTCAAATGTGGAGTCACTTGTCATGAGACATTCACCTTTTGTTAGTCACCTTTTGTTTGTAAGTCTTGTTGGTCTTACTTTATTATGGGAGCCCCATTCAGCCAACATTGCTCCCTATGAGGAGACAACATGGTAACGACCATGCCTTAATTTGAACCCAAGCCCACTGTGTTGAAGCTCACGATGCTAACCTCTATACCACGTGGGTGGCATTTTACAAAGTTGGGGATCTTATTAATTCCGAAAATAATGTGTTAATAGGTTGTGCTCAAGGAAAACTATTTCAATTCTACTGATTCACTGTCGCACAGTGGCTAAGTGGTTAAGGCATCGGCCTGCCACGCCGGGGAAGCGGGTTCGATTCCCGCATAAGACTTGGTTGTATTCTGGGGAAATCGTCAGTCTTCCGCCTGCAGAAGGAGCCCCGTCTAGAAAGGGGAGCTACAATCTATCATCCATCGCCGGTGTCATCGTTTGTTAATAAAAAAATCTTCTGTGATTGTGTGATTTATGTTTCAATTTCCTTGTATTCATATGTACATCGGACTGGGGTGTTGTTGTTGCTTATGCCCGTTGACCGACAGTAACACCAGATCAAGTCCCGAAGGCTATGAGAGATGAAGGTGCGACTCCTGTTTTGAATTAGCACCACAAGGGTCGGAGTCCGACTTGGCTAAATGACCGGTACCGTAATTTTGAACGGTAATTTCGAATCCCGTCACTTTCAGAGTCAAGTGACGAGACCAGAACACTTGACCCCGCACCCCTAGAGATAAATTTGATAACTTGGAGGACATTGTAGCCACGCCCTATTTTATGTGCCCCGGCCACCATTAGTGAACACGGCGGTAGATTTGCAGCGACGAGCATCGAACCAGGGACGTTGAGATCAATGGCCCGCTACTCTTGCCAACTGGGCTACCGCGCCCTTGGACTGGGGTGTGACAGTCGTCAGCCCCAGGGACCTTAGCCACATACACTGTTTCACTAAAGTGGTAGTGAATACCACAAAACTCTCTGGCATCTTGCTAACAACCTTCTATTCATGTTTAATGGTGAACCAAATACTCTAAACATAAGTCCAATACACCATGTATGGCTGTAGTGTGTTCGTGACATTCTTTGAGTTATTACGGGTCGCAATCATTCGTATAATGGTTATCCAGATCACTTGACATCCTGTCGATATATCATTAATAAGCTTTGCAAATATATGCGAACTTCCTGAACATGTTCGTTCTTTAAGGAGACTGATAAATCACACAAAATATGATTCATTCTCAAGAACAGGGTTAAATTCGGTGGTTAGTCCATATTACAGCTCAAAATTCCTCTGAATCCAATTAAAATGTAGTCTCATTGAACTTACGCGAAGCAATTTTTATTTTTTAAGTGAGGAGGATTTGTGTATTAAAGGCCTTACAATAATTAGTTTTTCCTTCTGCAATATATATTGCTGATGGAATGGAGGAAGTCACATGTAGTGGTCACGTTTAAGAGAGAAAGATAAAATGCCTTTGTTAAGTTACGTGAACCTTTGCGACACGACATTCAATCTCCCATGCTTCTCGCACTTCTGAAACCACATAAATTTCATAACCAAAGGTGCAAAAGAAATTATATCCAGTCACTTAGAGGCCGTTTATCTTCGTTATCCAATTACTTTTACACCTCGGACCCAATACCAGACGGACAAATTTACGACTTTGCGCGAGCGCGCGAGGAAAAAAAGTTTTTAAATAATAAATTCGCAAAAGCGAAACCCCGAGACTCCACCTGTATTTAAGTATTTGCAATGTGGAGGTCATGGGTTGAGAATTTTTCGAGAGCTGCCTGGGCAATTCATCACACGTTTGAAGATTCGGCGCGGCGGGGCGCCATTGTGACTTTACGCGCCGTGCACGGGCTACCATCAGACCGATTCGCAACGCCGACGTTGTTGGCTCAAGTGCGTGAGTGTTAGTTGTAGGTCGAATTTTTATTTCAGGGGAATACTGCTCACGTATCTTGGGATT
Source organism: Dolomedes plantarius (assembly GCA_907164885.2). Taxonomy (NCBI): domain Eukaryota; kingdom Metazoa; phylum Arthropoda; class Arachnida; order Araneae; family Dolomedidae; genus Dolomedes; species Dolomedes plantarius. Next base: position 45,048,768 of record OU015500.1, read on the forward strand.
CGATCATATGTTGCACAGAACTCGCTTCTCATTTCAAAGAAGAGAGATTTTCTGGTTTTTTAACTTTAGGTTATCGATACACGAAATTGGTCAGACTGTCGATGTTTCACGTTGTTTTGCGGAAACATCAGACCGAAAGGCTTTTCAGTAAATAACCTTTAGGTTCAAAGTACATTTAGGAAAACTAAAATGTATTTTCAGAACTGGTAGGGAGCATGAAACCTATTGTTACAGTCACCCCATTATCTGCTTAAGGAACAAGTTTAAAACAAATGAGCAAACGTAACATTAATGAAATATCTTGGTTAAAACGCATTAAGTAAATGGTACTCCTACATACAGAATTCATCATCCTGTATAGTTTCAGGAGACAGGGGGAATTCGTTCGTCCCAGCTTTTCCCCCATGACCATTTCAAAAAAACCCCAAAAATAAAACCTTTAATTCAGTTTGTAAAAATTTTAGGGGATTCAAGAACACATAGCATCACGAATAGCCCTGGTAAATGAGCCCACCAAAAACTTGGTCGGAAATCGTAAATGAGCCCACCAAAAACTTGGTCGGAAATCGTAAGTTGGGGCTTCTTTCAATGACCATTTCTTGTACGAGGAATACAAAAATTGTAAAAAAAAAAAAAAATCCACCGTAAATTGCAACAAAAGAGGTTTGATTTGATTTTCTAAAGCAAATTCAGCTATCCCCAGGAGAAGAGTAAAAAATTGTCTCCACAGTAAGCCAAGGCAGGCATTTGTGTCAAATAAATTTCTTTTGTTTGGTAATTTTTTTCGTACAATCTGACGGTATTAATATGGGTACCCTTCTTTCTCCCTTTCTATGTGATATTTTGAGGTGAATCTTTATTTTTCTTCTTGCTCGATATGATGTGTTGATGACAATTTAATACTTGTTCATAACGGCAGTAGTTTTTCTTTCTAACTTGTTTATGTCAACTTCGTTGTTCCTTCCTTTCAGAAAACTCTAGAAGAGAAATGATTCTATGCCTTTTCTAAAAATCTTGGCTTACCGTTCAGGCGTTCACTTACCCTGCTTTTAAGGAAGAGATTGAATTTGGTTTAGAAATTTGAATGGAGCCCTTTTCACTTTTATTTATAGTGAATTAATAAAGGTTTTTCTATTAGCTGACTTGCTTCACTACTTTGTTAGTAAAATTGCTTAACATTTCCTGTACGTAAATGTTCCCCTAAAGGCGTAGGAATGCCTTGACCTCTTAAGATAGCTGTTGTGATAATTCTTTAGACCCTCTCTTCCTTTTGTTTACTTGGAAGTCTGACGAAAATAGTTGGTGCGAAATCCATACCACAGTAATTCCTCGAACGTCAAGAGTATCGAAGAAAGGATTTCACAGGTATCCTAAGTATCTGGGATTTCAGAAAGATGGTGAGATTATCAATACTTACTTGGGCAACTATCAAGTGCTGACAATCAGTACTTAGTAATTACCCAATAATTTGCCTGACAATTACTGTATTAAGGCCCAATCGTTCAACTTTCTTGTTCAAAGAAAATAAGGATGTCAAAGAACAGAGCAGAGTTTTAAGTGAGTGTAGATGCACACTTATAATTATGACTGAAGAGTTACTAAAAATAAAAAATATTGATTACCATAAAAAATATTGATTAAACGTTGTTTCCGGCAAGGCAGTTAAAAGTCCATTGCTTCAACTATCTTATTCAAAGAAAATAAGAATGATCAAGAACAGAGCAGAGTTTTAAGTGGGTGTGGGTGCACACTTATTAATATAACTGAATAGTGACTAAAAATATTGGCTAACGTTGCTTTCGCTTTTAATCATATCTGGGTACATTAAAATTATGTTTGTGCCCGTCTATTACTATATTTACAATTACCCAAATTACTTAATGAAGACTAAAAATTGTGGTTAAATCATCAATCCAAATTTTAGCTTTTGAGCATTTCCAGGAGCACCGAACATATATGATAAATATTGCCTAACAGTGGCTAAAAATTAGGGATTAGATGTTAGTTTTAGCTCTTCATCCTTTCTGGGTGCACGAAAAATATTGTGAGAGGAGACCTGTTAATATTGTTCGACAGTGCTAAAATACAGGGATTAAACGTTTTGGATAGAATTTCATCATTACTGGATGCATAAAACGTCATGAAATAAAATTATAATGCTAAAATATCGCAAATATTTACAATAGTATTAAGGGGACAGGGGACCTTTAACTTCGTTTGTTTTAAATTTTCAATAATTTACTCTTTATAATAAATGAGAATAATTAATATTATTTTTTACTTTATTGAAGACACTTAGAATTCACAAATAAGTATTTTGTTTTAGATTAAGATCTGTTTATAAAAAAAACCCTTCAAAAATTATAACATTTTTCAAAATGCTCCATGCGCATTACTTTTCTTTTGATTTCTTTCAAATTTCTCAGATTTATTAATTAAAGTGTTTTCCACAAACCTGCGCATAATTCTTTGAAACCTCAAATGTTTTCAAATTTGTAAACCATGAAATAAAGCAAAAACGTAAAAAAAAAATTTAAAAAACGGACAAATTAAAGAAATAATTACTTATGGCTTTAGATTCATACAAAAAAAATCATTGCACATTTATATTTATATATGTACGGTAAACTTATGTTAAAAAATCTAAGGTTTTAAAATGATTTGGAATGAAGAGAGATAATTTTAAAAAATGCTAGTATTTTTTGAATTTTTTTTTTTTTTGAAAAAAGCATTTTTCTGTCAAAATATCCCGATTTTGGATTCTACTGGTTTTAAATGTAGTAAAAAAGAATACAAATCATTCTCATTTTGTTTAGAGAGTTCAAAATTGAAAATTAAAAATTCAAAACTGAAGGTCGGTTGTTCCCTTAAAACCAAACAGAAATAGAACTAAATCAAAGCAACAGTATTAGACTTTAATACAGTATTAGACTTTATCTACCTTACATAAATCTCAACGATTTTTATCAAGAGGTTTCAATGAACACATATGTGACTGTTTTTGTACCGCATAAATATGAAATATCTATTTCCTTATTGCTGATGATGAATCTTTTTTTGTACAAATGTAAACGATATCATGATTAAAAAAATTAACATAAAAGCAGGTTCATTTAATACATATTAAACTGCTTCTGATATACATAAATAAAGCATTATGCATTCCCTTAATGATGATAAATAATGATAAATCATTTATATTCAAAAGTAAAATGAAAAATACAGTTCTGCAAAATGTACTTCATAATAATTCATGTCCAACAGGTTTAATTAAACACATATTAAATTGCCTCTACATTAGTTTAATACGAACTACCCAATTTTTTTTTATAACATTTCACTTTGATGTATGTTTCTTCCAGTATATTAATATGATACTATCATTCATTTTATGAAAGCATAAGCTGCAGCGAACAAAGTAGTGTTAAATATTCGCAAAATTCATAAGTTTAAGATAAAATACATTATACATACATGGGAATACACTTAAGCAAAATGTCAGAACATACGTACTTTTTCTTATGGATAAATAAATAAATAAATAAATAAATATATCTATATATATATATATATATATATATATATGCATATATATATTTGTATATATATATATGTGTGTGTGTGTATATAAATGTGTGTATATATATATGTGTGTACACACACACACACACACATATATATATATATATATATATATATATATATATATATATATTGCATATTGGGCATTTTGCACTGAATTTTTCTTATCTAATATATTTATATATGAATATAACTTGACATATAGAAATTAATAAACAGTATAAAGTTGTTTTTAAAATAATTCAAAATTTTAAGTATAAAACGAATTTAATTCTGCTGAATCAATTTTTCTGTTTATACAATTTTACCCATCTACGCACAGGGAAAATTTGCTGATAGGTTGTCCTCGGCATTATAAAACAAACAAAAAAAATTAATAGTTTAAGGAACACAAGAAAAATTTTAACTGAATTTGAAAAGCAAATTTAAAAACTTTTTCCTTGGATTTTGTAAGAACTGGGAAAAGACAACTCAACTCGAGTTTAGTTTTAGAGAAACGAAGAAGGAGATGCTGCCATGTTGGCTGACGTGAGGAGCTGCATATGTTGTATTTTCGATTATTGTTTATGTTGTGTAATGTTCTGCTTTAAAAAGGAATTAAAGTTTAGCAGCTAAAAAGAATACGATCTTTTTATTTGTGAGTGTGTGTGATCGAACGTCTCTCACCGCCTTTACCCACTCATCCAACGAAGATGGATTTCTACTGGCGCAGTCGGAAGGATTGTATCAGGTGAGAGCTCTTATATTTTGTGTAAATGCATGCTCCCACATTTTAATATTTTAATTGTCTGGGCGAAATTATCTAGGAATATAGTGTTTAAAGATGTTCCATCCCAGGACATAAATTTTCTGTTTCTCGTCAGAGAAGAAAAAACGAATTCTCACCAGAGAAAATCAAAAAGAATACGTCAGTATTCAGAGTTTTATTTGTTTGTATATTTTATTTTAATTTTTAGTGTTGTTGTTCTTTCAAGGGGAAAAATATTTTTTCCTTTCGATTTGGAATTTTCGTCCCAGATAATTAAGAATAGTTTTGTTAAACGCATGTTTAGTCAGTTTTTTTGCAAACGACAATTCATCTAATTCACTGCATTTAAATTTGAAGATATTACATATCAAATAAATTAGATTTGTTGTCTGAATTTATTTTGTTTAGCAATTACATTTAGTAATTCGAAAGTCAACCTGTCTATGAACTTCTGGTTCTGTTTTGTACATCAGTATATTCTTAAGAACTTCTGGTTCTGTTTTGGCCCCATGCCAAGTTACTATAAACAGTTTTCATAAAATAGCTCAAATAAGAACGATTTTATGTTTTTTTTCCGTGTGTAACAAATCATTGTTTATGCATATTATAAATGGAATAATTTCGATAGAATTGTGGATTTCGTTTTGGTTTTATTTTACTGTATGATATACGTACTTGGGTTTTATTCTTGATGGATATTCTTAAAGGATTGTATAATTACATTTTAGGAGGGATATTTAATGTTGACGAATAGCGTGGAATAAAATAAATACGTTTGATTATTTTATAAAAGTGTTTTGATAAAATATTATCGGTTCTGTTGGTGACATTTAACATTCATTATTGGAAATTTTACAAAATTGAGTTGTGCATACAATATTTTTATCGAAAGTTTTGATATTTAAAGTTTTTTTTTTACAGTTTTGCGAAAACGAAACTTTAATGTTTGTTCTTGGATTTGTTAATATTTTTTGAATGTGTATGATATTTTGTTTCTGTGGTTACAATATTATAGCACGTTAGTTCGAACAGTTTGTTTACGTGTAGTACTTACTGATTACACATTAATGGTTATTCGGGTGTTATTAGGTATTTTTTTGAACTTGTATTAATTACTGTTTTTAAGGGTAGACAGAGTTAATGTTAAGAATAAAACTTTGGTTTTTGGTGTTTATTAGTGTAGTATATGTTTAGAAGTGTATTATTAGATTTAACCTCATGAATCATTTATCGTCAGATATATATATTATTTTTCGGGGCTTCTAAAAAAATCCCTGTTTGTTCTAAGAGTTATATTTTTGTCTAGATATATTTATAAAATAAGGAGTTACTAAACACTAAGCAGCATGGCATTTTTAACTAAGGGTAAAAAAGAAGATTTACGTAATTTGGCTGAAGAGATGGGGGAAAAACCAACTCCCGAAATGAGAATAGTAGATCTCAGAAAAATTATTATAGAAAGTAAATCTTATGATGAAGAATTTGTAAAGGGAACATTAGAGATGATCATTAATACCAGACTCGAGGAAGAAGTCTCCAAGAAAAATCAAATGGAGTTGGAAGTTCAGCAGAAGCAAAGAGAGTTAGAAATTCAGCAGAAGCAAAGAGAGTTAGAAGTTCAGCAGAAGCAAAGAGAGTTAGAAGTTCAGCAGAAGCAAAGAGAGTTGGAGATGGAAATTCAGCAGAAGCAAATAGAGTTGGAAGCTCAGCAGAAAAGAGAACAAATGGAGTTTGAATTGAGAAAGCTCGAAATCGAATCTAAAAGTTGGTCAAGCTCTTCTACGGTTTCCAATAACAGTGGGCAACATTGCTCAGAATTAATTAAGCTTATGCCTAGATTTAATTTGCATGAAGATGACATCACGATTTATTTATCTCTGTTCGAAATACAGGCCAAAAGAGTCAACATAGATTCTAAAGACTGGGTATCGTGTCTTTTAACGTTATTACCTTCCGAAATCGTTCAATTAATTAGTAGAGAATCGGAAGAGAAATTTGAGGATTACGAGTATTTTAAAACAATTTTGCTAAAAAGATTTAAATTGAATCCTGAAAGTTTTAGGAAAAAGTTCGTGATGCATCAGAAGATGGCTGAGAAATCTTGGAGGGATTTTTGTTATGAAATAACAAATTATTTCGAAGAATGGATTGTAGGTCTAGATATCAAAGATTTTGAAGGATTGGAGAATCTAATCATTACAGATCAGCTCAAGAAAAAGGTACCGCCTGAAGTGCGAGAACATCTCTTAGATGAATGGACAAAATTTACTTCTCCGTCCAAGTTGGCGGACAGATTAGATGAATATGATAGTATACGCAGTACAGCAAAGAAATCCTTGGGAACGGTTTCTAAGGACAAGGTAAATGAAAAATTTCGTCCTCATACTCCACCTCCTGAACGGACATTTAAGAGTAAACCATTTTCTTCACCTCAAAACACAACCAAATGGACACCACAACGCCGAAATGAGGATTTATATAGATCCAAACCAACTTGTTTTACTTGTGGAAAAGAAGGCCAAACCTCAAAGTTTTGTACGAAAAATCATCAGTCTAAAAATATTCCTGTTACCGCACAAAGTAACCTAGTTCAAAAGTCAACTACTATAAAAGATGATAAATCAGATGTGTTGACAGCTAAAATTTCCATTCCAGTATCCAAATCAATGGATATTTATGATGGCGTGGATGATCTAAAAATCATCGAAATCAAATGTGGAAATGTAGTTCTGAATGGTATCGTAGACACGGGCGCACAAATATCCGTAGTGCGTGAAGATTTGGTAGCCGATATGCCTTATGCAGGAGAAGGCAAAATAGAAATAAATTCAGCTTTTGGGGAAAGTGAAACAACTCCTCTCAGAATCTTTGGAATGAAAATTAATGACAATTTACATGGGGATGTTCCAGTCACCTGTGCCGTTTCAAAGAGACTTACTAACGATTTATTACTAAGCTTTTCAGCGTACACTATGCTCAAAGAAAACATCGAACTCCACGGGAATAGCCATTGTTTGGAGACGTCAGTCTCAGAATTGAAAGAACCGAATAATGAAGTGTCAGGATATAATGATGATAAGGACATACTTCCAAATGTAACCAGTACAGTGTTAGCAGTGAGCGGGAAGGAGTATCTACAAAACGCAAAAGATGATCGCACAATAGAAGAGACAAACTTAGAGTTCGTCAAACTTCAGAAAAATGACTTGGACTAGCTACTTGGACTAGCTAGCTACTACCGTGATTATATAACCCAATTTTCACAAATTGTGTTACCTTTGACAGATTTGACTAAGAAAAGCGTGCCAACCGCCATACCATGGAGTACTGATGCTGACCAAGCTTTTGCGAAACTCAAGGAGGAGTTGGTCAAAATGCCCTCCTTACATACTCCAGATCTTGATAAACTCTTCCAGTTATATACAGATGCATCGGCCACAGCAATAGGTGCATGTTTAGCTCAAAAAGATGGACAAGGAAAGGAAGTACCCATTGCATTCTTTAGTAAAAAGTTGAATTCATGCCAAATGAAGTGGTCAACCATTGAGAGAGAAGCTTTTTGTGTCCTTGAGGCATTGAAAAAGTTTGATACGTGGATATTTGGTGCTGAAATACAAATAATTTCTGATCATAACCCATTGACTTATTTAACTCAAAGTGCCCCTCATGGAGCAAAGCTTTCTCGCTGGGCATTAGCTCTACAACGTTATAATATGAGCGTCACATATAGAAAGGGTAGTCGCCATGGTAATGCTGATGCTTTGTCTAGATTAAAATTTGATTCTCCTAATTAATTTTAAGAATTTATCTTTTCATGTATATACTTGATCTTAAATGGTGTGGTAATACAATATTACTATTGATATTTGTTTAAAGTTCTATTGGAATATATATGTATTATGTTTATAAATTTGTATGTATATTGTTTATATTAAGTGGGAGCAGCATAATGAAGAGCTCTCACCTTAATATCTTTTCTTGTGTGTGATAGAACGAATACTTGTTCCGAGTTCTATTTTCTTTAGCAATATCGACACTCATGTGACGGATGTGCTTGCCCCGATGGGAGTTGAAAGAACTGTGAAAAGACAACTCAACTCGAGTTTAGTTTTAGAGAAACGAAGAAGGAGATGCGGCCATGTTGGCTGACGTGAGGAGCTGCATATGTTGTATTTTCGATTATTGTTTATGTTGTGTAATGTGCTGCTTTAAAAAGGAATTAAAGTTTAGCAGCTAAAAAGAATACGATCTTTTTATTTGTGTATGTGTGTGATCAAACATCTCTCACCGCCTTTATCCACTCATCCAACGAAGAAAGATTTCTACTGATTTTTGAAGATAATTCAGTTAATATAAGAAGAAAGAAACGACGTAGACTATCACTGAGGTACTGTGCAAGGATTTTCAACTATGTCCTTTTAAAAATGACAAATCATTTGGGATCTCAGTCTGATGTATACCCTTAAGACTCAGTTAAAAAGCACTGTTCCTCGCAAGGATTAGAACATAAAAAAATGTAGTATTATAATATAATCATTGGAGAGGTATGCGGTTTACAATATTTGATTCTAATCGCTCTCTAGTACATATTTACATTTACAACCAGCCGTCATGGACCTAGATTAAGCCCCTTGCAATAATTCGGGCGCATGGCATAGCCGACAAGCGCACTGGAGGGAAAGGTATTCGAAAAGCGGAATCTCTCTAAATTTTACTGGAAACTGACAACTTACAATCAATTTAGCCCACACAGGAAATAATATTGTGTTTTCTGTGAATTGTAGCGCAAAATTTAGATTGCTCGAAGATGGAAAAGCTGCCGGAAACGTACCGCAATAAAAGGGGTCAATTATGCAAAAATATACAGCTTTGTCGCACCCAACAACCATGAACCTAGATTTTACTTTGCTTATGTTATGGGCTCCTCTGCGTGGTATACCAGACAAATACGCTGGTGGAAAGACCTGTTAAATTTGCGGAAAACTTTGTTCTTTCTTGCGTGGGCTGGATTGACTTCATCTTGTCAGACACCAGTAAAAATGTAGAATAGATCCACTTTTGGAGTTTTATTTTCTTTTTTTACCAAGAGTGTGCTTGCCAGCTATGTCATGCTACAGGATGGCATAGCCGACCTTAACACGGGCGAAATCTAAGTGCAAGGCTGCTAAGCACGCTGAAGATGTCTACCTCTGCATAAGTAATCCCTTTCCACCCAGCTTTTTCAGTTACATTGTATGTTTCTGGTCAAGTAAATACAGTTTTTTTGGTTAAAAACATTTTTTCAAAAAGATAATTCTGTGTTCTGAACCACCGTTAATAGCTGTTCTTCCCCATTCGAAGCTGCGTCATTTTTATTCGGTTTCAGTTAAAAACCTACATATTTGCTAAGAACAGTTATAACGTCTCTACCTATCTATCATACCGCACCCAAAAGTATTCTATCAAAAAGGGGAATTCAGGCGTTAGTATAGTGGATTAAGGTTGATTCATGAATAGAAGTTGAAAGCATAATTTGAACATTTCAAAATTAATATAAAACTCTCTCCTTTAACTTTATTCTTTAACTTTACTTTAACTTTAACTTTAACTTTACTACACCTTTAACTTTACTACATTCTTTAAATTTACTATATCTGAATGCAATGGAATGTAGATAAGGGCCTTGTCCTCATGTTTTAGTAGTTCTGAAATGAAGAGAATGTTGTTGCAAATACGAACTGGAATCATGAGCTGAAGACGAACTCATAATTTGAAAATCCTCAGTTAATTTAATTTATTCTCCAATCTTCAGCTTCACTGAATTTGAACGCAGTAAAATTCATAGATAATGCTTTTCCTCCAGTCGGATATACAGCTCTGAAATGAAGACGATGTTGCAACTTTGAAAAGCTTTCATCAGCTGAAGGCAAGGGCTTAACTTGACTGTCGTAAATGCTTAAATGACATAATCGCTCTTCTTTAACTCCAATGCCTTTAAATGCAATAAAACGTACTGAGAATGCTTTTTCTATATTCAGAAATGTAGCTTTGATATGAAATGAACAGGATGCAGCAACTTTTAACTGGATTCATGAGCTGGAAGTGTGAGCATAACCTGAATGTCACAAACGTAGCTTTAATTTATTTCCTCTTCTTCAACTTAACTACATTTTAATGCAATTAAATGTAGCGTATTACTTTTTAAATTTTCGGATATGTAGTTCTGAAATTAAGAGAATATTACAACTTTGAAGTGGATTCATGAGCTGAAGGTATGCGCATAGCTGGACTGACATAAATGCTAATTTAATTTAATCCTTTTTTCTATACTAATGCCTAGGGATATGTAATTTTCGTATTTACGAAATAGATGCGAATAAATGCAAAATTTCCCGATATGAGCGAATAAATGCAAAAATTATTTTTTTACTATTGTTCGGCAAAAACTCGTTGATAAACGGCTTTTTAGGCGAAATTAGGTAATAGTAGTAATAATTTATTAACATAATTGCTTAACTAAGAACATCCGCGATCTTTAAATGAGAAATCTCATTCTCCTTCAAATTTGCTCTGAATTTCATCCGGACAGTTTTCCGCACCGAAGTCGAACCTAAAAATCTAACTGTAAAAATCAACCATCAAGTTTTATGGAACAATTTAGTAGATTTTAGAACGTCTCTTGAGCGCCAAAGTCAAGGGTATTTTAGCTACTTACAGTAGTCAAATCAAGAGACTCCTGTTGATTTTATACAGATTTTGAATGCAACAAAATGCTGCTACCTTAACTTTGCAAAGACAGTTATACAAAGCCTCTATAGTCTCGTTAACAGCGTATATGCTGAGAGATATTTTAGTATGTACAACATGGTAATTAATGACAGAAGACAAAGACTTAAGGAAGAGAATGTGGAGACTACTGCAATGTTAGCTTTTAATTAAGAATTTTGATACGTACCTAATCAAGTTAGTCAAATTGTGAATTTTCTTTAATAATAAAGCAAATTTTTAATTTATATTTCTTTCTTGCGAATAAATACGAAATTTTATGTTTTGTATTTTTTTAATTGAGAAATTTCGATATTTTTTTATGCGAAATTTACGTATCCCCACTAATGCCTTTAATGCGTTTAAATGCAATATAATGTACTGAGAATGCGTGAACTAAGCGGATTTTGTAACTTTTAACTGGATTCAATGGCTGAAGGTGTGAGTATAACTTGAATATCACAAACGTTACTTTAATTTATTTCCTCTTCTTCAACTTAACTACAGTTTAATGCAATTGAACTCAGAGAAATGCTTTTTAAACTTTCAGATATGTAATTCTGAGATTAAAACGATGTTACGAATTTGAAATGGATTTATGAGCCGATGGCGTGCGCATAAATTGATTGTCATAAATGCTAATTTAACCTTCCATCTTTTACTTCAACGCCTTTAAATGCAATAAAGTGTACTCAGAATGCCTTTTCTCTTTCCAAAGAGGTATCTTGGATGTGAAATGAAGAGGTTGTTGTAATTTTTAATTGGATTCGTGAGCTTAAGGGATGCGAATAGTTTGTCACAAATGTTAATTATATTTATTCCCCTTTTACTGCATTTGAATGCAATAAAATATCGAATGTCTCTGATACGCAACATTTAAAATTGAACATTGAGTTGCAACTTTGATTTGCAACAATAATTTACTTTATTTTACCTTCTTTAACTTAACTACATTTGAATGCAATAAAACTTATAGAGAATTTTTTTTTCTTTTTTCGGATGTAAAGCTTTGAACCGAAGAGGATGTTGCAACTTTAAACTGCAAGCATGCGAGTCAGTTTTCTCCTATGAAACAGATCTCCCGATCCTCTTAGCCACACGATCCCATCAACGGTTATCTCCCTTTCTACCCACAAAAATCAGATGAAGATGTAAGAAATGAAGTAATTAAAATGCATTCACCATGATCTGGCGAGATTTCACGCTCTCTCTCACTCAAAGCATCCTTCTTGGTGAAGAATTCAAGTGCATGTGAAAGCAAGGAAAATAAAAAAAAAGTTAATCTCGTTGCCGTGTATTATTCAATACGAGTTTCAGGCCCAATTCTTTTTATGAGATAGGCGTATAGTGTGACAGCATTTGAAGGAATAGGCAAGGTTCAGAGTTCAGTTCGAATCAACTGGAAACTGGGGATTGGTAACTAAATAATATGCGATTCCAGTGTCGTTGGTTGGGTGTTCTCAATGCGACATTAGCAGCTGTGAATAGCTATAAATCCCATCAAATGCAATTAATGCGAAGAGATAAGACTTCTTATATTATATCATCCTTTGTAATTGATGAAGATGTCTTAATACTATATGTTTACAGGTAAGCTGTAGATCGCGGAATTATTTTGTTCATTTTGATGACTAAAGGCTCATTTTTCCCCGTTTGTCAGACCATCACATTTATTTTGATTGAGTCATTTATGTAGGTACCTCACTCATTATTTTTCTTGCTAGTGTTACGATAAAAATGCTATATTATGACTTAGTTGAATAAGTTTCATTTTTTGTTAGGTAAATTTGGGTTAAAATGAATGAATAAAATTCTTATATTTCAACACTGTAGTTACACACTGCACAAGGTATTTTATAGTACTTAAAATGTAATTTCAGTTGCTCAGATAGAGTATCATGCGTTGGCAAAAGAAATATTCTGTTGCTATATGCACCATATTTCCTCTTAAATCCCTCTAGATCTGAAACGGTAATATCAGATCAAAAATCAATATCTACACTGTTAATATCGCATGTTTTTCACTTTGCATTTCAAAGATGCAATTAGAAACTTTAACCCAAATATTCATGCTTCAATTAAAAAAAATTACATTATGTATTTTTTAAGACCCATTAAAATTATGTATTTTTAATTACATAAGAGGAATTACAATGTTTTTCCATGCCCCATATTAAAACTAATTTTGGAGAATTTTCAGAATAACGACTTAATCTGAAGTCAAGATTTTTCTGACAACAGTGAGTTTTAGACACGAAAATTATAAAGTTTTTATCGAGGGATCTTGAAGTCGAAATTTAATAGAGCTTATTGGGTACAGACAACTAAAACTGAGGAGAAAATGAGTTTGTCTGCCCAGAATTGCATTCTGAATATCACAAGGGATTACGCTGGAACTGAAAGCTTAAATAATATCAAAATGAGTATTTTTGCACAGCTATTATATTTCAAAAACGTTATGAGGTTAATTCAAAAGCATCATGAAATAGTTTGACTGTGTAAGGGTCAATTCACCTGTCCAGAAAACAGAAGTTCCAGATTTGACATCCATTCAGTCAAGATAATTTTTAAATGTGATATAAAAATGTCTGAAACTGTATGGCTGAGCAGTCGTTGTCTTAACCTTTAGTAATGACGTTGGTTTGACTAACATAAGTTCTTTTGATATAGTTGCTGATTTCATGTATTAATTTTTTCATGAAAAGAGATTGATATAAATGCTTTATGGGGAAAATTAACGGTGTTTCAGAAAGTGTTTTTCAGACGAGTGACTTTTCTGAAACAAGGCCTGGGAGCCTCAATAAAAGAAACAACTAATGAAATTGAAAAAAAAAATCACGAACTTTGGTTAAAAAAATCGAATATATTATTAAAGTATGGAAGTTATTGTAGTTATTATTGTTTTTATTCATTTTATCCATTTCCACTAGCAAGCGTTTTTTAAATTCTGTTTAGCGATTATTTTTAAAAAATGTATATATACATATAAAACTAAACATAGAAGATAAAACCGGTCCCCTACCACCAAATTATAAAATATTAATGCTGTGTGCAATGGAATTGAATGCAAACACTCCCTTAATAAGGTACCATAGCAGATTTCTATTTTGAAGAGTATTAAATAAGGTAAGTTGGGATAACAGGGCCATAGATTTTCAACTTTTTTATATGCTATACTTTTAACACATTAAAATTATTCTAACATGTATAATTTTCAAACACCTTTGTATTACATGCGTTTTAGTAAGTCTTAGGGAGTCTGTTTAAGCTATGATACTGATTTTTATTTTATATACATATATATATATATATATATATATATATATATATATATATATATATATATTATTTATAAATATTGTACATATTTTTAATTACAGGTGGTCCCAGTTCTCCTGATCAATGGGGTAAGTGGACCACCCAGGTCTATTTATCATAAGAAACAACAGAATCTGTGACTAGGTAACCGGGCCCAATGCTTGCATATCTAGAAAAAGAAAAAAAACTTCTACCCCCATTAAAATTTTTTTTCAAAGCAATTACCAACGGTGGAGACAAAATAGCTGTTGTTTTGTTGACTTCTGCTTAACAGTGCTGCCACAACAAAGTGGAATTCCCACCTGATATGTAAAGGAAAAATCTGGGAGGGGATGGTCCAGTTACCCCATGGGCCCAGTTACGCCAACTTACCTTAGTTGGAACTGATTTGACTAACACATAAAGGAAAAACAACTGAAGAAAAACTTTATGAATTTAAAATTAAGCATATGTATGGAAAGAAACTAATCTATATATATAAAACAGTTCCGTAACTGACTGACTGGCTGACTGACAGACAACGCACAGACCAAACCGCTGGACATAAAGGGCTGAAATTTTGCATGGCGATTTTTCTTATAGTGTAGGGGTGCACTATGAGAGATTTTTGAAAAATTCTTCTTAGATTTTTTAAAATTAAATTTTAAAGCTGTTTTTGTAATATTCTTTAAAGTTTGCATTTAAAATAATCCGAGCGTTATAAAATTTATATCACGAGAAAGATCATAAAAATTCCTTTAAAATGAAATCTTTTTCGAATCTTTACTTCCATTTTCTGATTTTTGGTGAATTTTTAAAGATTAATTTTTACAATTTAATTTATTACATGCTGATCACGCGGTTTCTTTTCTTTTAACTGTGCGTCACTCGCATAACAACTAAATAGACAAAAAAATTTTTCTTGCTAATGCGGCAGACGATTGGGCATTATTCAAAAAATATTAACATACAGTAAAAGAAATGTTCCTCAAACTGTACTATATTAACTGTACTATATTCTTTAGTATGTTCTATTAGATTTAATTTGAATATTTTCTTCTACATTATTTTGTCTATAAAAATATCCCTTACGATTTTTTTATAAATATATTTTTTAGTTTTTTGTACATTGATTGCATACATTGACCGTTCTATTTAATTTGAATGTACTCCGTAGCGAAGTACGGGTTTTCAGCTAGTAAGAGATAAAAAGAAATAGGCTCTGCTATCAAAAGTTTACGTTTTTTCATATATGTTCTTCCTGTCGTATCAGTTCTCAATGTAATGTCAAAATGAGTACGTCCTTTTAAATTTTCGCTGCGTACCTCTTAAATTACGTTTGAATTCTCGGATCGATCGAAATTCTGGTCGGGGCTGAAAACAAAGCACACACATAACAGACCGCAGTTAAACCCTCGCAATTTCGGGGCGTTCCCTCCAATATCTGAGAGGTTATTTAGCTTAAAATTAGTTGGCGTCCGAAGGTGTAAAGAAGGTCCCAGTCGGTAGTGGAAAGGGAGCGAGCGATCTGTCTTTCCGAATGTCAGGCGAGCAGAAATGGCTAAAGAGAAGGGCAGCAGATATATTTTTTCAAGTCTCCTCCTTTTCTTTTTCTCGCCCTTCAAGCTGTAACGAGAAAACTGACAGACTGATTATCGGAAAGGTGAGCCTGTGTTTGCAATGAAAGATGTTGCATGACTCTGCTCTTTAACCTAATATTTTTCACGCGAAAAAGAATCTCTTCGAAATGAATTCGACCCAAGCGTTGTTTAATCCGAGAGTAAAGGACTTTACCCCCTTTAAGAAGAGCTTCGTATGTTCTAAAAGAACAATAGATGAATAGATATTTTGCTATCTTTCACGATGCAAAAAACAACCTAATGATGGGAGTAATTTCTATTCGAATATTGCCAGCTCGTAAAATAATGTTTATTATTTGTTTTATAACTAGCTGAATATCCGTGCTTCGCTACGGAGTACATTCAAATTAAATACAACGGTCAATGTATGCAATTAATGCCAAAAATATATATATATTTATAAAAATGTCGCAACGGATATTTTTATAGACAAAATAATGTAGAAGAAAATATTATTCAGATTAAATACAACGGTCTATGTATGCAATTAATTTGTATGTTTTATATCCATAAAACATACTATTTTGAATTAAATTCTTAAAAAACTTCCATCTCAATTAGTATAGTGGTTAAATTTTATCTTTTACCGTATTTCAATATTATTTTTGGCAATTTATTTATGCACGTAACGCAAAATTAATTTAAAGTATCCCAAAAAGAAAAATTTCGTGATCAGCATTTAATAAGTTAAATTCTAAAAATTAATCTTTAAAAATTCACCAAAAAATTAGAAAATGGTGGTAAAGATTAAAAAAAAATTTCATTTTAAAGGAATTTTCATGATCTTTTTCGTGATATAAATTTTACAACCCTCAGATTATTGTTATTTTTAATGAAAACTTAAAAAACGTTACAAAAATAGCTTAAAAATTTAATTTTAAAAAATCTAAGATTTTTTTTTCAAAAATCTTTCTTAGTGCACCCCTATACTATAAGAAGAATAGCCATGTAAAATTTCAGCCCTTTAGGTCCAGCGGTTTGCTCTGTGCGTTACCTGCCAGTCAGTCAGTCAGTCAGTTACTGAACTGTTTATATATATTTATATATATATATATATATATATATAATATTAAAAAACTAGTAATTTCTTAATTCAACACTCTTAACATTTAAAAACTATTAATTCCTCACTTTACTATTCAAAATTACATACCCCTTTCTTAATCCCTTAAGTTATTTAATTTCCGTTGGGCATTCGCGTTAAATTCCATTATTACAGCCTTAGGGAATATCATTAAAGATGGCTGTCTTTTTTAAGTAAAGGGACGCTGCGCGGCGTCCCTTTACTTAAACTTTTTTTGCCCTTTATACTAAGGGCTGATGCAGAGGAATACTGGAATTAACATTTTTTTTTTTTTTTTTAGATTACACACTCATTTGAATCTGGGTTATAATCCTTATTTACCTTGGTTGCACATCTAGCAATATTTACTGAAGAAACAATTACTTGCTTCAATGAAATGCTTGTATGCATAATTTAAAAACTTCTCTTGCTCATACATTTTGTGTGAATTTATATAATTAGAGAGGCGACCTTAGAAAATTTTTCGCATATTCTAAAGGAGTTTTTTTTTTAACTCCGTGAAGTTATCTGAAGTAGCCCTATAACATTTGCCAGGAAAATTTTAAAATAAATTATAATTTGTTATTGGACAAATACCGTTAGAAAAATATCTCAGGAAGGTATTTTAAAACCAACTAAAGTAACTGGAGCAGCGCCTTAACTTAAACATGACAATTAATAAATGAAAGAAGTATTCAGTGAGTATTGCAAAAATGCCTCGCTAGCTTCCAGGTAGATTTGAAAAACAGCAAAATTAATTGAAGCTAGCATAAACTCCCACTTACTTTAAAAATAAAAAGATCTTTAAACTAAGGAGATTCAAATTTGCAATTGAGAAAATACCCTTAGAAAAAAAAATCTTAACTTTAAGTAATTCCTTAGTCTTTGTAACGAAAGTTATTTTCTAATAATAAAAATTCTCTGTTATTTTACACAGGTTTAGAGATTTGCAAAATCAACTATCGCAGAGTGTGATGGTAAACTTTAAAATAATAAAAGTCTAGTTTGTAGGAAGAAACTTTCTGTAACTTTACTTAAGATTTAAGAAATTTTGAGATCTCTCTCTCAAAGAGATCAACGTCTGAATCTTTTTATGTTTTAAATTACTGCTATTTTTAATTTAAGAAGATTATAAAATGCATCATAGCTTAACAGGTTTTTAATAATTTTTTTAGTAATACAAGGTGCACCCATGAAGTAACCGGACAATTTTTTATAAATAAGAAAAAATTACTCACCTTCAAATAAATTTATCTCATTCAAAATAATCGCCAAAGGAGTCTATACAATTTTTCCAACGTTTCTTCAAGTCATCGAAACACTGATTATAGGCGTTGGAACTAACCGTTCGCAAAATACGCGTAATATTTGATTTAATATCCGAGACGTTTTCAAATCTCTGTCCTTTCATGGCCATCTTAAGCTTCGGAAAAAGGAAAAAATCAGCTGGCGATAAGTCGGGAGAATATGATGGGTGATTTAACCCTGTAATTGAATGCTTAGCAAGATACTGTTGTACAGAAATTGCTGTATGGGGTCTAGCATTAGCGTCTAAAAGAAACCATTGCCCAGAATCAAACAGTTCCTTCCTAACTCGCGTTATCCTGTTTCTTAATCGAAAAAAGCGCCTCCTTGTAAAAATACTGATTAATTGTTTGATTTCCAGGAACAAATTCGTGGTGAATAATTCCTTTGTAATAAAAAAATGCAAAATCCAAGAAAGGACAGAGATTTAAAAACGTCTCGGATATTAAATGAAATGTTAGGCGTATTTTGCGAACGGTTAGTTTCAACGCCTATAAACAGTGTTTCGATGACTTGAAGAAACGTTGGAAAAATTGTATGGACTCCTTTGGCGATTATTTTGAAGAAGATAAATTTATTTGAAGGTGAGTAATATTTTTCTTATTTATAAAAAATTGTCCGGTTACTTTATGGGCGCACCTTGTATTAAATTAAGGAAACTCTAATTTGTAAGTAGTAAATTTCTGTAGCTTTACCTAACATTTTAGAATTTGTGAGATCTCTCTAAAGAACAGCGTCTGAACCTTAAAAAAAACTAATCAACTCTTATTTGCAACTAAAGATGATTAAAAAAATGTATCATAGCTTCAGACGTTTTTAAGGTGTCCGAAATCAACCAAAAACAACACGTCTTCCCTAAACAGGAAACTCTTTCGATGTAAATACATTATCTCATGAAGCTATCTAAACGCGTTAGTCCTGTTCTCAACAAATACTGGCAACCATAACAGAAGACGAAAACGCAGAGAGATCATCTTATTTCCTATTTTCTCATAGAGTCTCTCCGGTTGGGTGTTTCAGTCTCAAGTTAATCGTGCTCCCATAAAAAAGTGAAGAGCTTCCGGCGGCCCATTATTGCACTTAATGGCTGCTGTGACGTCCCCAGGATGCGAACGTCAAGATTTCTGAAAGCATGCCCCGGGTTATGCTCGTGGACCTGATTCTCTTTCTATTCTTTCTATCACATATTGTATTTTAATGCCTCACAAGGTCGAGTCTTCAAGCTCTGGCAGGTGAGAAGAAAAACAAACATGGTGCGTCTGGAAATCGGAAGAGGATGCATTCATATTAATGCATATCCCTTTATCACTTGATTTTCGAATGTGTAATCTATAGTTGCAGCACTTGATTTTCGCATGGGTAATCCACACATCACTGCAACTTTTAAGCAAAGTTACCTAAGGTAGATTCCACAAAATTCTGTCTACCCAATTTTTTTTTCTTTTCCCTTACTTTTTTTAAACAAAAAACCAGATAAATATTGCTCCGTTAGTAAAAATATTAAAAAAGACGAAGAAGTCATTATTCATATATTTATAATTTTTAAAACAAATTAGGGGAATTGGGTATTCATACTGTTATTTTAACTCTAACTTTGGATCAATACTTTGTAATTTAATTTTTTAATTAATTTACGCAAATTTTTTCTTCAATATATATATATATATATATATATATATATATATATATATATATATATATATATATATATATATATATATATATATACATATATATATATATATGTATGTATATATATATGATTGAATATGGACGTATTCATTCAAGAAGTAACAATAAATTAAATCGGAGTTTGCAAAAATTATGGACCAATACATATTAAGGACATTACTTGCCACTCTCAGCCCACGATATCATTTATTCATACATTTTATTAAAACTGAGAATTACTTATGACCCAAAAATATACGATGTGTAGAAGTTTTTATATAAAAAAATATGTCTATTGGGTCCATCAGCATACTTGATCCCAAAATTGTGTTACAAAATCATAGCGTTGGCGTGTGATCAATCTGCTGCCTATGCCTGGAACGAGGGAGATCATATTTCTCATTACGCAATTGGGTGTATTTATAAATATTTGTTTCTTTTGGAGCTGCCTTTGATGTTTGAGAGTGTTACGCCCTTAGTAATTTTTTTAGCAGCACTTTATTAACAAGACATTATTGTTGTTGTTTCTAATGCTCCCTGGTCGGAAGTATTCCCGATCAAGAAACCGATTTAGCCAGGTGCCACCTCAATTTTGACTAAGCCCCCTGACGACATCTGGGGGTGGATCGTACTCTCTCCCATCCTCTATGACTACATAGAGGGACTATCCGGTCTACAGATTTAACGTGCCCATATACGGCCTAGACATGGAGGTATTTAATTGCGCTCGTCGGGATTCGATCCGAGCACCCTCAACTGCGAAAGCCGATGCGCTACCACTATGATACCTCAAACCCATTATGATTATATATATATATATATATATATATATATATATATATATATATATATATATATATATATATATATATATATATATATATATATATATATATATTTATGTCGGACTTGGCTTCTACTCCCATACTATTTAATATAAATCCGAACCTCTTTTGTATCAGGATGCAGACGGTGAACCGGTGATGACGCTTATTCTCTAAATATTTCCATCAAACAGCAAGATGTTAACACAACAGGCATAAAAACACTCCAATTGAGCATCCTAAACATCTTTATTAATTTTCCAATAATTACTCATCTCCGTCAAACTAATTCCCAATACCCCACCCAATTTAAATCTGTGCGCTTACAGCACACGTCTTTTCAATTCCCTAGTTATCCATGACTCTGAAATAAATCCTTTGCTCATAGCTTTTTAACCAACGCTTAGTGACGCTCATTCCTTATGCGTGATGTCATATCGTACATGTTCTTTTGCTAAACTAAGCATTTTCTTAGCGCCAAACTGCAAGGCTATACGTCTACCTAAAATTGTCCTCGGTTCTTCGGAGATTGAATCAAGTCGAACCCATTAATCGTATTTTCACTTCAATGCCTTATGCCGCTTATTTGAACTCCCAGACTTTTAAATTGTTAATCCTATATTTTACTAACTAATATCCCGTTTTAAGGTTGCGCGATCACCCCCCCCCCCATATTTTTAGCCTCACACACACACACACACACACACACACACACACACACACACACATATATATATATACAGAAGGTCGTTCGCACATTATGGAAACGATTTTGCAATTTGTTTTCGGCATTTGCATTTTGAGATAAATATTTTGCAACTTCAGAATAATCGTTTGCTATTGTTTTGCTTTGATTGGAATGTAAAATAAAAGATTTATTTTGAAAATGGCTTCTAAAATGAATAGATGGCTCGAAGGTTACGTAACTGCACTTTCCGAGGAGAAATATTCGTATCAACAAATTATAAAGCGGTGTAAAAATTTCGGTTATGGTATTTGAAAAATAGGTATTTATGATATATTAAATTTGAAAGGGGAAAAAGTTTAACTGAAAGTAAAATTGAAAACATGACCACTAAACCTCATCCTAAGTCTGTTCGAACGCAGGTAAATATCAAGAAAGTGAAATCTCTGATCCTAAAAGAAAATACGCCGACTCAAAGATCAATTGCATTGAAACTAGGAATGTCTTCTGGCACTGTAAGTAAAATCATTCATAAAGATTTGAAGTTAAAAACGATGTTTAAATCTAAAGTTCATCTGCTTTTTGCCAAAGCATATTGCTGAAAGAAAAACAAAATCGTAGGAAATTATATGAAAAACACTAACTGCTGAAAAATGAAAATTTGTGGTAACACTTGATGGAGCACGGGTGTATTTAAGTGACTGTAGTAAAATAAGATCAATTTTCTATTGCTCAAGTGACGGGAATGACCGTACGAAATGGCTACGTCAATGTACAGAAAAGTTCTCAAAGAGTTCATGAGAGGAGCAGGATTTTGTTACAAAGACAAATTAAAAATAAAAAAAAGTCTCAAATAAAGCCAAAACTTATTCACTCTACTATCAGCTGAATATTTTTGAACCAAATTTTGAAGAAGAAATTCCAGTCTTATATGGAAAGGACATTGATAAAGTTAAGCTTCTTATGGACAAAACCTCTAGCCACACGCCTAAATCAACAACAGCTTATTTAGCAACGAAATAATGAGAAATAGGAATAAAATGTATCCCATTTAATGGTATACCTGTAAAATTACATGACTCTTCTCCAATGGACTTTTGCGATTCCGGTTTTTTTAATACGAGTCTTAGGAAAACGGCTTCTAAGAACACTGAACGGTCCAAGAGGAATGAGGTAAAACTGACATGACAGCACTAAGCAAAAATTTACTTTCATGGAAAATTCGAGTTAAAGCTATTGTCAAGACCTAACCATGACTATTAGATCGAAGCAAATCACCGCATAAAATACGGCATTTATACATAAAACTTAACTATCAAAATCGTTTCCATAAAGTGCGAATGATCTTCTGTATATAATATATATATATATATATATATATACACACTGCTGGCCACTGTAAATGCAACACCCTGAAGGAAACATGCAAATAACATGAAATTTACAACATGCATTAGCGGAGGTGAGATATGCAAATGATTAGAATTTCAGCGCAGACGAACATCACGCGCGCTTGTGGCGCCACTTCAATGCGCTATTTAAGGCTTGGAGATTTCGACGATTTCAAGTTCGGCAATTGTGTTTTTCTTGTGGTTTTTTCAAAAAAACGATCAATTATGCCTCGCCGAAAACAGCGATCATCTTTTGATCAAGTATCCGAGTTCGACAGAGGAAGGATAGTGGCCTACCGAGATTGTGGATTATCTTTCAGGGAAATCGGTAATCGTGTTGGACGAAACCAAACAACTGTAATGCAGATATGTGATCGTTGGATGCAGGAGGGTACGACGGACCGGTGTGTTCGATCGCATCCACCTCAGCGCACCACTTCACGTGATGACAGGCAAATTGTGCGCATGGCAGTGACGGATCGCTCAGTCACATCACGAACCATAGCACAGCACATGCAGTCTGTAACGCATCATCCAGTGTCTGCGCGTACCATTCGACGCCGTTTACAGCAGAGTGGTCTGTCCGCAAGAAGTCCATTGCTTTGTCTACCCTTCTGTCTGCTTCTGTCTGCAACGCTTCTGTCAGTCACGCTTCTGTCTGCAACAACACGATGGTCGCATTCGAGTCGCATTTGAGTCGCATTCGAGCAGACACCGTGAAGAGAGGATGCTGAACAGCTGCGTTATGCACCGCCACACTGGTCCTGCAACGGGTATTATGGTATGGGGCTGTATTGGATATCACTCTCGCACACCTCTAGTACGCATTGTCGGTACTTTAAACAGCCAGCGCTACATCTCCGAGGTGTTGGAGCCAGTTGTCCTTCCTTACCTTCAGGGCTTGCCCACAGCCATATTTCAACAGGATAATGCGCGACCACACGTGGTACGCATTGTCCAACGGTTCTTCGTCAATCGCCAGATTGAATTGCTTCCCTGGCCGCCTCGCTCTCCGAATCTTTCGGCGATAGAAAACAGGTGGTCCATGGTTGTTCTACGATTGACCCAGATTCCATCCCCAGCTGCCACAGCAGATCAACTTTGGCAACGTGTGGAAGCTGCTTGGTCTGCTGTACCCCAAGAACTCATCCAAAGTCTCTTTGAATCAATGCCGAGGCGTGTAGCAGAGGTGATCTCCAACAATGGCGGCTACTCTGGCTACTGATTTTGGCAGGAGCCACACTTCACAGAAGTCTATAAATTTCATCATTTGATACTTGGTCAACATGTTATCTACAAAATAAATTTTGTTGTGATATCTCTTGTCTTTCTTGGTGTTACAATTTGGGTGGCCAGCAGTGTATATATATATATATACAGAAGATCATTCACACTTTATGGAAACGATTTTGATAGTTAAGTTTTATGTATAAATGCCGTATTTTATGCGGTGATTTGCTTCGAGTATATATATATATATATATATGTGTGTGTGTGTGTGTGTGTGTGTGTGTGTGTGTGTGTGCGTGTAAGTAATATACCCATTACATCACTTCCTTAAATTATAACCTGAAAGGAAAAACTAGTTCATATTTACATGGCTGGGTCTAGACTCAGCCTGAAAGGAATAAAATTTTCAAGCAGTCGAGCCAAATCGTATATTAGAACGACTACAGTACATTCGTTCATTTCAGAAGAACGGGTCGGATTAATATCACCTTTCAACTTTAAAAGAGAGGGCGAGGTAGACATGCGACTATTATTTGTAGGGTCAGCAGATTTAG
This sequence comes from Dolomedes plantarius, assembly GCA_907164885.2. Taxonomy (NCBI): domain Eukaryota; kingdom Metazoa; phylum Arthropoda; class Arachnida; order Araneae; family Dolomedidae; genus Dolomedes; species Dolomedes plantarius. Next base: position 45,073,502 of record OU015500.1, read on the forward strand.
GGGCTCGCAATGCTAACCCACTCCTAAATTCCATACACGTGTAAAAATGCAAAGACGATTCATGAGAAGTTCTGTGGCTAAGGGTTTTAAAGCGATAAATTAATATTACTGGGGATTGGATTTAGGAACAGGAATTTAAATACTAGAATGGAGGGCATAATATTTCAGATATTACTTACACACACACACACACACACACACATATATATATATATATATATATATATATATATATATATATATATATATATATATATATATATATATATATATATATATATATATATATATATATATATATATATATATATATATATATATGATATTTTTAAAAGAAAAATCGTATATTTAAAGCTACTATCATCTGAATGGTCTACATACTTAACAATTATTATCTTTATCCCTTTCGAACTTGACTCATGGACTCTTAAATTTGTTTTAAACTTTCGTGCGACTTTTGTGTTAGACTTTTGAAGCTGCTCATATAGATGCGTACCCTGCACACTATGCAATTTTAAATGTATTGAACACATGTACTGAAGGAATTGGACAATTAGTGGCTTCGCAGCCAAAAATTTCTAGGCATTTGTAAGCAACAAGAACACAAATAAGTAAAAAGAAATAATGCTGTTTAACAATGGTTAATTGACTTTTGTCTTATTTTTTTCCCATTTATTTCTATATTGAAAATTTTTCACATGATTTTTCGTTGATTTAACTTAAATCTCATTTATTCGATATGTTTTACGTTTTTTGTTCAGGATCCGACAACAAAGCTTAATATATTTGTTTCTTTTTGATTTACAATTTTTTACTATAGTGTCCATGATACTTCGGCTCCTCTGCATTCTTTAAGTCAAAGACAAATTGTATTTTCAAGTATTATGTTATTATAAAATGTAGATGGTCGAAAAAAATAACGTACAAAATAAATAAAAAAATAAAAAATAAAAAAAACTTTGTTCGCAAGCAGCTTTAAGAAGAAGACCCCCCCTCTCACCCCCCTCGTGTTACCCAATCATACACTTGTACGTTTTCTTTAGCTACAGTTTCTAACTTCCTCTCTCAAAAGAAAGAGTAGAAGTCAACAGAGAAAAAGAAATAGAATACCCCGAGCACACAGAAGAGTAAAAAGTAATTACTGTACAGGTTCATAACAGGTGTTGTTAACGTTGACACCTAATGTGTCATTCGGAACTTGTTTTGAGGCCCCTAATTAAGGTGACAAGCGCGTTGAAGGCACTCACAATAGCCGTTTGATGGTTAACGAGCATTGTTAGGGCTTCAATTAAAGACCTTCAATTTGCACGCTCAGCAGAGAGAAAAGGCCCTAAAGCATTACAACATAAGTCCCCCCCCCCCTTCTTCCACTGGTCTCGTATATTATTTATGACGTTTCAGTTTTCCGACAGCCAGATGGTGTTTCGATAATTTTGAAGGAATGGAGGTATGAAAATAAAGAGTGATATGGATTTGAAGGGTGAAAGACTTGATGGAAGACAGGATAAAAAGTTGATATGGCAATTGGCTGGTTCGCACGTTTTTCGATAATTGTTGCTGGTTGGGTAATTTAGTGCAAGAGAAAAAAAAATAAATAAGCGAAGGCTAATTTTGTACACAGTTTGAAGAATTATATGCCTATGACGGAGATACCAGTTAAATATTTTTTATAGATCGTCAAGCTTTGCTTTTATATCTGTGAGTATTTTAAAGTTTGTTTTTTCTCTTTAAGCAGCAAATTTGCGTAATTTCTGTCGACAAAAGCGATCTTCAGTCAGATGCTGACAGTGACATATCAACAAAGACTAACAACTTCAAAAGTTTTTAATATATATGAGTGTATACATCACATTCTTAAGAACACATGCATATATTCATATAAACTTGAAAAATTATAACATACAAAATAATAACGCAAAAAAACTATGCACTTAAATAAAAACATACATAATAATGACATGCAAAAATAATAATTCACATAATTACGTATAATATAAAGCAAAATATAGCTAAATATGATTTACAAATTTGAATTCCTCTCGGGATTTTCTTTTTAATCATTTTTCCTTCCCTGTAAAGTTTTTAATTTAATATCTGCTTTCTCTGTTATTTTCTTTCCTCCACAACAGCATTTTAGTTTGTATAACGTCTCCATTTTTGATTTATTTTACTCCCATGGAAATTTTGCACACACTTCTTCTCTGTGTGTATTAATCTTTAACACGGGCCTGGTCAATCTGATATTTTTCGGAATTGTTGATTAAAATATACAAATATGCATTTTTTAATCCAATTGGGTAGCTAAACACTATGGACTTGTTTAATGCTATTTTCCCCTTCATATGTACCTTCCCATGCTTCTATGTTAAAAATATCAAGCTCTTAACAACTCTTTTGAAAATTATCTAAGACAATCTAAATACATGTTGAACATTGAAAACATTGAGTGAGATACTAGGACTTTGCAATCTTATCAAAATCAACTGTAGGTTTAAGTGACACGGAAGCTAACTCAAGAATGGGAAATGTTGTCTACTTTAACCTATAGACAGCTCAGGAAACCTTATGTTCGTAACCATCAAAGACATCAATATAAGACAAAGCACCCCTCCATATCTTTTATTAGTCCACGAGCCACCTGTTATCACTGTCTTGAGTTAGGTCCCCTCATGAAAAGCTGACAAATAATAAACAAACCTTCTGCTCGTTGACGAGTATATCTTTCAAACTATAAATACCAAACTGGTCAAATAGCCCGGTTTTAATATTGCTTGAAATGGGTATACCTTAATTGTCGGCAGTTCTAGTGTTAAAGTATCCAATATCCACCCAACTTGATTTGAGTGATTAAGTAATTTAGCCACAAGAATTCACCGAGTTTAAAGGAAGGAGAATTATCCATCATACATCCCCAGATTGAGCTAAGATTTTGCAACGATAGGACTTGTCAGGTGATTGGGAGCGCCGTTTGCCATCTTGTCAGTGTTTCATGTTTTAAAGATTTAGTAACGTGATTTGCACTTAGCTTAAATATTTAGCTTTCTTCCTCGCCCACACTCGCATAATCAATATTCAATCATACATACATACATACATACATATATATATATATATATATATATATATATGACAAAGGGATATTGTTTGTTCATCAATTCAAAAATTTCCATTATGTCTGGTGGAGCCGTTAGATCTATTGACATTAAAACGATATGTGTTTGCATTTATTTGTTGGCTTTGTTTCGTTTCCCCATTAAAGGAAAGAAAATCGTTCTAATAAAGTAACTTAAAAATAATATGCATATTGCTTGAGTTGGAGTGAAAGAAAACTTATTAATTAAATGTTAAAATTACTATAACATGGGTGTTAAGGCCTGATATCAAAATATTGTCCATTTGAACCTAAAGACAGTTGCTTTGCCATTAAAAGAAAGGTAAAAAATGTAATGTAATCCTTATTTATTGGAGGAGGAAGCGAGGTGAACATTGTGTCGCAAATAGACAGTTAAAAAAGTCTCTTAGACTTTTAATAAAATTTTTCAGTCTTCATTTTAAAATTTTGTTATGACATATGTATCCTATCTTTTTCAGAGTTACCATGTATTATTTATATCTATTATGATGGCCAAATGGCGTTGCAATAGCCTTGAATGAATAGAGGTATAAAAATAAAGCGGGTTACTGATTCTTATGTGACAGTTTTTTATTTTTTGAAAGTCAGGTTAAAATGTTGCAAAACCAATTTTTGTTTTTACACAACTTTCCTAATCTGTAGATATTTTGCTGTTTATTTTGCGTCGAAAGTATTAGATTAGGTCTTAACGTTTTGAGTCCCCAATAATGAATTAAAACACAATATTGCGTTATAGTAACCAAATGCCTTCAGTTTTGATGATTCCATGACGCCGTGCAAATTGAATTAAAAATGAATTATAAATCTCCAAAGTATCTGAAATCCCCACGAATGCATTATATTATGTAAAATATTCAGAATTGGCCGTAATGCAATAAATTGTACAGGAACTTCTAAAATCCTCAGAAATACATTTCAATAGGTTTGGAATGTTAGAAGAATTGTGTTATTAGATTTTTGCAGATTATTTTACGTCTCACATAGTTTTTTGTTAAGAATTCTTATGCTAAAAACTTTTCCAATCTCTGTTTTACATATGACTACACATATGTAAAACAGAGGGAAAGAATTTTTTTTAGGAAAGCATTTTTTTTAATCAAGCAGTACAGAAGGTCGTTCGTACTTTATGGAAATGATTTTGTAATTTATTTTTGTTGTTTACATTTTGAGATAAAAAATTGGCAACTTCAGAATAATCGTCTGCTACGGTTTTGTTTTGATTGGAATCAAAATAAAATATTTATTTTTAAAATGACTCCTAAAATTGATAGACGGCTCGAAGGTTACGTAACTGCGCTTTCCGGGAAGAAATATTCGTATCAACAAATTATAAAGCGGGATAAAAATCGTGGTTATAGCATTTGAAAAAAAGTTATTTATAATATATTAAATTTTAAAGGAAAAAACGTCTAACTGAAAGTAAAAATGAAAACATGATCGCGAAACCTCATCTTAAAACTGTTCGAAGCATGCCATAAAACTTGGAAAATGTATGTATGTGTTATGGATATATGGATCTATATATATGCACGTATGTGTATATATATATATATATATATATACCCAGTGGCAGAAACACCGCGACACGGCGACGTCGTCGCGGACATAGAAAACCCCTTGCGAACAGTTTTTGTCTGCACTAATGAAAACAATTTCAAAAATTGTCCGCAAATTTCGGACATTTTTTTTTCCGTGGCAGTACTCAGCATTACGTACCTCTTCTCTTGTTATCAACAGCACCGGAAATGTTTCCTTCATCAAATAGTGGTATTTCCAGTACATGCCATGGCGTTCCCCTTCCTGAGAAACCAATTAGCTTAAAGAGTCTTAGATCACAACACAAAGCTAGTGAATGTGATGAGCTAAGAGGTAATTTCTTATGCCTATCAAACGATGTAAAAGCTCTAATTGAACAGTTCAGTGTATATTTCTGTGAAACTGAATCAGATGGTAAACCAACATTTTTTTCTGTCATTGACCAGAGCAGTGTTTTGTTCAACTATAATTTTTTGGTTTATCCGAAAAGCAATGTTAGCATAGAGGAAGCAAAACCGAACAAGGGACTCACTGAAGATAGCTTCGATGACATTTTAAATGTGTTTCCTTTTGTGGAGTCTTCCGTGGACTTAAGAAAGACTCTGTGGTTTGAATATCAGATATTCAATGAATGGATGTGCAATAGAGTATACACAATTGTTACTGAGGGTGATGCACCAGATCTGAAGCATTTATTTAAAATTGCATTCCACGAACTGAAGGAAAAACTTCCTACATTTCTAACTTTTCAACTGAACAAGAAGTGAGATGATGAAACGCTTTGTAACCTCAAAAGTTATAAGCAAAATTAATGAGAATGCATCATGCTTACCATGTTTTAAATAAAATGATAAAAAATAGCTGGTTTAATATATTATTTATTTGATAAAATTTCACGCAAAATTTGCAGACAGATTATGAAATTTTAAAAGCTTGTCGCAGACAGCTACAAAACTTTCTGCCACTGGGTATATATATATATATATATATGTCAAAATTTTGACGCATTTTGGTACTTTTCTGTTTAACTGTTTACTGCTTGTCCAAGAGATACAGACTGGGTTTGGCAAGCTGCCAAAATTATAACTCGCGCGGTACGGACAGACGTTTTGTCAACATAATTCAAAATTCGTATCTATCAAACTACGCACTCTTTATTAAAACGTCTACACTCATAAGCAAAAATCAGAATTCAAAAATATGTATTTTTTAACTGTGTTTAGAAAAATACCGAGAGGAAAATTTATCATAGCTCAACACGAGGACTAAAAATCTACCATTCCAACTAATGCACCACCTTCAAGAAAGATTTGATAAAAGATTACATATAATTAGGTCTTAGTAAAAATATTGAGTTATATAATGGTTTAAAATGCGGATTAAGACCCGTTCCAACTCATTCTAACAAACTGGCTTCCAAAGGTCCCGAAAATACACAGAAACCCTTTTAAAGATTATAACTGCCCTCTGGCCTTTATATTAGCGTCAATAGCGCCAGAAATAATTAGATTTAATGCGATAACTTTTGCTTTTCCTTGTCAGACATTCTGACATTTAATGCCTATACAGCCCCCATAAGAAAGCCGACATTTAAATCCAAACACCTCTAGTTCTCTTCAAATGTGAGAAAGTGGACACACCCAGTGCCAAAAACTGCAATTACCAGCCGTGTTAGCAAAAGAGGAATAGGTTTTCAAGAGCCCTTTCTTGCCTTCCTCCCCCCTCTTCATAGGGTCCCATCATCCTCCCATTTTCATTTCATCTCGTTCTACCTCTCTTACTCAGATTTTCTGTCTTTTTTCATTACCAAATGGCAGCTCTCGAGAGATATTCATCTGCGCTCTTGCTGTTTCATAAACTTAATATGTGCTTTAATTTAATTCCAGTCCTGTCTCGAGACATTCTACTGGTTCATAGCGAATGTGAATGACATGATGGGAAAGTGTGATTGCGGCATGGTTTACGAGCGTTTTTATTTATTTGACATAATTGTAGCTTTTTTGTATCTATAATTTGTAAAATCTTACTATCTGTTCCGGTCCCGTTTTCATATTTAACTGTCATAATCTAATTTTCTGTATATTTGCGTTACCACATGGCAGCTAAAGAGATGTATTTATTTGGATCCCTACTTCATAAAAATTACATGTTGTGATACCATAGACATAAAGAGTTCTGTGATTTTCTATCCTGAGACATACAGTCGAAACCCGTTATAGCGAACCCGGTATATAACGAACTCATGGATATAACGAAAGAAAATTTTGGTCCCTCCGTTTTTCTATTGTACGTAATTTAATTAGTGTTGTGTCAATTTAATGTAATCTATTTTAGTCGATTTAATTCATTAATGATCATTTTTAATAGATTTTATAATTTTTTAATATATTATTATTGAATACACATTGAAACTAGTGAGTTATAAATTTTGTGAACTCTAGCTTTTTTCTTAACGGTTCGGATATAGCGAACCACCGGATAAAGCGAACAAAACTTTTGGTTCCTTGAAGTTCGTTATAACGGGGTTCGATTGTATATGTTTTTGGTGCTTGGAAAATGTGAATGACATGATGGGAAAATGCGACTGCGTCAGGGTTTACATGAGTTTTTGTTCATTAGATATACAGTCGAACCCCGTTATAACGCACTTCAAGGGACCAAAAGTTTTGTTCGCTTTATCCGCTGGTTCGCTATATTCGAACCGTTAAGAAAAATGCTAGAATTCACAAAATTTATAACTCATTAGTTTCAATGTGTATTCAATAATAATATATTAAAAAAGTGATAAAATCTATTAAAAGTGATCATTAATGAATTTAATCGACTAAAATCGATTACATTAAATTGACACAATACTAATTAAATTACGTACAATAGGAAAACGGCAGGACCAAATTTTTCATTCGTTATATCCGTGAGTTCATTATATACCGGGTTCGCTATAACGGAGTTTGACTGTATTTGTTATTTTTATATATCTATAATTTGTAAAATATTACTATACGTCCCGGTTCTGTATTATATACATTGGTCATAACCAACATTTCCGTTTCTTTGCAGATATATTAATTTGTATCCCTATTTCATAAAAATGAAATGTTACGATACTATAAACGTAAAATATCCTGGGATTTTCCGTGCTGAGATATGCTTTTGATGCAAGGAAAATATGAATGACAAGACAAGGCCAAGAAACTAAATGCCCTAGGAAACTTCATGCTTTTCATAATTTTATATTCATTTGCTTTTATCTCTTTTCATGTCTTGTCTTAAAAATTTGTAAATCCTAGTTGTACATGCATCCTTGTAGGTATAATGGATAAATAAAATTTTCTATTTCATTTCATTATCAAACGACAGCTGTCGATATATGTCTGTTAAAACGCTAATACGTAAAATTCCCTTGTTGCGATGGCTTAAACGTAATATGTTCTTCGATTTTTAGCTTTGAAATATAATTTTGGTACAGGGAAAAGTGACTAACATGGTGAGAAAAAGAAACATCGGGAGACTAAATCTATTTCACACATGCTGTTATTCTATTCTGACCCACTGTTTATTAGATTTGTCAGCATTAATTATAAAATCTGATTGCTTTTCATATTTAAAAGTGAAGACAACATTTTTCACCATGATGCTTTTCATTACGAAATCAATGATTTTCAGATAATTATTTCAATTATTACTGCGCAAAAATTCTCTGCTATGATAACATAAACTTAACGATAAATTTCTTCTATAAATTTAATTCTTTATCAGATTCGTCATATACTTATGTTTTATGGTAAATTTGTGGTTTAAAAAGTTTAATTTCCCCATTCAGAAAGCTTCCCGTTCGATATAGTTTTTATTTAGAACTAGCTGAAAACCCGCGCATTGCTACGGAGTACATTGAAATTAAATACAACGGTCAATGTATGCAATTAATTAAAAAAAATAAATATATATATATATTTATAATAAATACGACAATCAATGTATACAATTGATTAATGTATACAATTGAATTTTTATGATCTTTCTCGTGATATAAATTTTATAACCCTCAATGTATTATTTTAAATGCAAACGTAAAAAAAGTTTAAAAAACAGCTTAAAAATTCAATTTTAAAAAATCTAAGAAGAATTTTTGAAAAATCTTTCTTAGTGCACCCCTACACTATTAGAAGAATCGCCATGCAAAATTTCAGCCCTTTAGGTCCAGCTGTTTGGTCTGTGCGTTGTATGTCAGTCAGTGAATGAATGAGTCAATTACGGAACTGTTTTATATATATAGATAATCAAATTTTTCTCATGCAGGGAATTACCAAACGACAACTTTCGATAGACTAATATGTGAGTCTGTGACCATATGACTTCAAAACCTTGACAGTTGCGGCAACAAGCGTAATAATCGCTTTGATTTGATCCCATTCTTGCGTAAGACACCCTACTGGTTCATGGGAGATCTGAATGTTACAAGATAAAAAAAATTTGTGCGATTACATTATGGTTTTCATGCATTTACATTCCTTTGAGTCATTTTTTAATTGTGCGACTACATTATAGTTTTCATGTCTTTATATTCTTTTGAGTCACTTTTTTGTGGGACTTTTCGACTTTAATTTTGTTTTCATAATTTACATTCTGGAATTACATCTTTCAGTTTCATATCATTGATTGTAGTAATCATAATCATTTTTTTATTTTCCTATTATTATTATTAAAGGCAATATTAGACATATATTTATCATAGTTTTGATATTAGAGTGTCATATAAATTTAAGATGTAATGAACTGGAACATTAATGTAACACGAGCTTTAATTGAATTTCATTCAAGTCTCTTATTCAGTATTGATAGGGGCAACCAATATAAATGACATGATGTGAAGACTTTTTTTGGGACTAGCTCATGGTTTTTATATACCTTCCGTTGATTCCATTTTTAATTAGTTCTTACCACATTTCATTCAAGCCTCTGGATTCTCTAAATGAAAATGTGTGACTATAGTGTGACTACCTCATGCTTTTATATATATATATATATATATATATATATATATATATATATATATATATATATATATATATATATATATTACTGTAACAGTGAACACTATCCCTTCATATCTTTCAAATCATCATCAGGTATCAAATGGTTTTATTCCAACCACAGTCGGATTGTCAGAGATGTTTATCTGTCAGCCTACGATCTCATTAATTTTTCAACATAGAACGATGATGAAAGCTTAATTATGTGTTTTAAGTTATTTTATTTTTGGCTCTGAAATACACTGCCAATATAGTATATGCCAATATATGAATGACATGAGGTGAAAATAATAATGAGTTCAGATGTAACAACTGGAATGACTTGCACACATTTATATTCATCTTATATAATTTTAAGTGACATTTCTCGCATTTTATTTCCTAATTTACAAAGCCTCATCCTTCCTTCAAGTTTGATGACTTGTAGATTACACGCATGCAGATTTTTTTCTTTCTTTTACTTACTAAATGCCAACTTGTTTAACAGATTTACCTGCGCTTTTCCGATCATAAGATTTAATACACTTGACAGTTGCTGTAACATCAACTTGGTATTTAGTTAAATTTTGGTAAAATCCAGTCCAGATGTCAAATTTATTCTGTAAAATTGTCAGTCGAGAGAAAAAATATGAAATATAGTGTGATTACCGTTGACTGGCAAGCAATTATTTTCATTTCATATTATTTCTATTTAAATTTTCAAATGTTGCTCTTTTAAATTTTCATACTTTCTGAACTCAAAATCTTCTACTTACATGGCCAAATTTTATATTTCGTTTACTTACCAAATATGAGCTATGAGGAGATATTTAACAGCATTTTTTTTCTGTTACACTACATAAGCTTAACGTCATGATGTAAATACCATAAACTTAATACGTATTTAAATTGATATACAAGTAACATGTGCTTAAATTAATTCTAATCTCAAGATACATGTAAATAATGTTTGATAAATATGATAAATATGATACCAGTTTTTTATGAAAAAAAACTGGTATGGTGTATAACCAAACGGTTTTTATAGTCACTTCAAATGAAAATTCTGAAAGGTAAAATATGTGGTGGGATATTTAGTCATGCAAAAATTGTAAAATATGCGAAATATGAAAATTACATTTTTTCTTTACAATTTCATAATTTATAAAGTTAAATCAAATATGTCACTTTCATATTGTTTCCGTTAATGATAGTAATGTTGTCTACTTTTTTGGTGACTAAATAACAATTCTCTAGAAAGATTTATCTGTGCTACTTGGATCCCAAAATTACGTAAACTCAATTTCCTATGATGTCATAACATGTGAATTTATATCATGCTAGGCATGAAATTGCACACTCCTGCTGTCAATGATTTGATGTTAGAAAATCATGTCTGTTATGTCTACCGCAGGACATCTTTACATTGATATTAATATTATATAATTTCCATGCGACTTTAGAAATGTTCATGGTTGCTTTACCATATATTTACAAGGCATATGTAATTTAAACAGGTGTTTGTTTCTCTATGTTGAAGATATCTTATATGTTCGGCCATTCATACCCTGAAATGATTTACCTGCCATCCAGCAATAGGGCAGCATGGATGAAAAATTAATGAAAAGTTACTGTTATTCTCGTTGTAATTCAAGTTTTAATTTATTTGAGTAATGGCTTACCTGGCTATGTATTATTTCGCAATTTATAAATGTATATATTTTTTCTTTTGGATTTCATATTTTTTAAAGTGTAGATGTATCTATAGAAGTTTTCTTGTGTATATATTTCTTCATACATGTTTTTCTATTTATGACGACTAATTTGTTCGGGCTATGTTGAATTAGTATGCATTAAGTGAGGAAAAAGCAGGTTTAAATTAAATTAATACATATCTAGTGAGGTTTTTCTAAATAAGACACTATAACCACTAGTTAGACTAGATTGAACCCACTATCTGCTGCAAAGGTAACAAAAAAAAATCAGCCTTATTATTTTTAATCTTCTGATGACTTTGTAAGCTAAGTTTCTGGCTTCAAAAAGGAGCAGTAATAATTTAATTTCCCTACCTGAGGACTTTTTATAAACTTCGATTCCTTTTGTATTATATTTGTTGACTTTCTAAGAAATGTTTGCGGAAGTGTTATCAGTTTTTCCCTTGCTGTCAGTATTGGCAAGTGTACCAGGAGTGGATTGCACTACATTGCTGGCCACTGCAATGAATTGTTAGGGAAGATCCTTTAACCTTCCGTTATTCCCTTACGGTAAATTTCTTCTTTGAATGATTTCCAGTGGCGAAATTATATATTGACCTGAATAAGAGACGATGATAAATATGTATGATCTCCCTAGATGGAGCCACTAAATGCATAACATGTATCTCCAACATATCCAGTTGTAGTTTTGATATTGCTGAGTCTTAGGATTTTATCTCTAGGAGGAAAACACTTTATTTTCATTAAGTTTTTTACAGAGGAAATTCAGTAAGAATTATTCACTCCCTTCTAATTTAATTGTCATTTTATATTGATTTTGAAACCTTAATTTCATAAGCAGGATTTCAGTAGTGTATAAATTGATATAATTTCCCCCTCGATTGTCTTGCAATATTACATTAAATATTATATAACATGTTATATTGGACATGTTAGATTAGTCTAATATAACATGTTAGATTGGATATTTTATTAATATTAATGTGGGGATTTCTTTTATATTAATGTTTATATAAGGTTTATATTAGTGTTTATATAAGGTTTTGTGTAATTTTTTTCCAATGCAGCATGTAGTTATCCATTCGCCCATACACCATGCGACTTTTGCTGGTTACTTTATTACAGGAACATCTGACAGATATGAATCAACATTTCCTTCTATGGGGGGACAGTACAGATATATATACGTCTTTGATGAGATCCAAATCCGAGCACATACAGTTGTAGCTATGATTTATGTGATCCTCAGACATGTGAAGTGAAAAGAAGTCTTTCTTTGCCTGTAAAAGGATTTTTCTTCACGACTCTTTTAATGCTCAGAAGCAAACATTACACATCTTCCCAATATTTTCTTTATTTTCTGATTTATTTTTGTAGTCCAGATTAGGGATACGTAATTTTCGTATTTACGAAATAGATGCGAATAAATGCGAAATTTGCCAATATGAGTGAATAAATGAGAAAATTATTTTTTTACTACTTTTCGGTGAAAACTCGGTGATAAACGGATTTTTAAGCGAAATTAGGTAATAATAGTAATAATTTAATAACATAATTGCTTATTAAGATAATCCA